>JARQOD010001830.1:66029-89305 GCA_033576555.1 Oophaga sylvatica | reverse complement strand
GGAAACCCTTTTATGGATTTAAATGTCTGGAAGAAGAAAACCCGAAAAGAAACAGGATTAATAATCTCCATGATCTTATAAGGTCCAATAAAACCTAGGCTTAAATTTAGGAGATGCTACTCTCATAGGAATATTCTTTGAGGACAACCAGACCAAGCCCCCCACTTTAAACCGAGGAACCATCAGTCCTATGCCGGTTAGAAAACCCGTGGGCCTTCTCCTGAGAGGGGGACAACCTCTCCACTACCTGTCCCAAATCTGCTGATACGCTAAAACAACAGAGTCAACACCTGGACAGACAGAAGCCTCCGTCTGTCCTGAAGAAAATCGAGGGTGAAACCAGAATTACAGAAAACGGGACATCAAGGTGGCAGAGCTAGCCCTATTATTAAGAGCAAACTCACCCAAAGGCAAAAAAGAGACCCAGTCATCCTGATCAGCAGCCCACAAAGCATCTTAGATAAGTCTCCAATGTCTGGTTTGTTCTCTCAGTTTGACCATTGGTCTGAGGATGAAATGCCGAGGAGAAAGACAATTGAACACCAGTTTAGACAAAAAGTCCCCAAAATTGGAAACAAACGGGAAACTCCTCTGTCAGACACAATGTTCTCAGGAATGCCGTTGTAAACGAACCCAAAGTGCTGGGAACAACGGCACCAATTCAGGGGGGAAAAGGCAACTTAGGAAATGGCACAAGATGTATATTTTGGAAAACCTATCACAAATTACCCGATGGTGGTATTCTTGAGAAACCGGTTAATCGAAATAAAATCCATAGAGATATGGGTCCATGGTCTCTTGGGCACAGGCAATGGCATCAACAACCACTAGGCGAGAGCAAGGCTTGGAGCGAGAGCAAGTCCGCAGGACTGCACAAATTCCCTGACATCGCGAGACAAGGTAGGCCCCCAAAAAGGGACCGACTAACCAAGTCTTTGGGTACCAAAAATTCCGGGATGCCCAGCCAATGCGGAACAATGAATCTCAGACATCACACTCTTTTTCCATTGGTCCGGGACAAACAATTTTCCAACAGGGCAGCGCTCGGGCCTATCCTCCTGACACCCCTCCAGAGCAAGTCTCAAATTGGGCGAGATGGCGGAAAGAACTACACCCTCCTTCAAAATAACAGAGGGATCAGATAGCTCAGGAGAGTCCGCAAGGAAACTCCTCGAGAGGGCATCCGCCTTAACATTCTTAGTGCCAGGAAGAAAGGAAACCACAAAATTAAAACGTGTGAAAAACAAGGCCCACCTGGCCTGTCTAGGATTGAGTCGCTTGGCAGATTCCAGATAGACCAGATTCTTATGGTCCGTAAGGACCACCACCTGATGTTTGGCTCCCTCCAGCCAATGTCTCCACTCTTCAAAAGCCCACTTCATGGCCAATAACTCCCGATTACCCACGTCATAATTACGTTCAGTAGGAGAAAATTTTCGAGAGAAAAAGGCACAAGGGTTACTTTTAGAGGTCTCTGGATCTTTTTGGGACAAAACGGCACCTGCCCCAATTTCAGAGGCATCAACCTCCACCTGAAATGGCAGAGAAACATCAGGCTGCCGTATAACAGGAGCAGAAGTGAATCTCTGCTTAAGTTCCTGAAACGCAGAGACTGCCTCAGGAGGCCAATTCACCACATCAGAACCCTTTCTGGTCAAATCAGTTAATGGTTTAACAATAACCGAGAAATTACCAATAAATTTACGATAAAAATTGGCAAAACCCAAAAATCTCTGAAGAGCCTTTAATGAAGTAGGTTGGACCCAATCACAGATGGCCTGAACCTTGACCGGGTCCATTTCAATAACAGATGGGGACAAAATGAATCCCAGAAATGAGATCTTCTGTACGCCAAAAAGACACTTTGATCCCTTCACATACAGAGCATTCTCTCTCAAAATCTGGAATACAGTTCGAACATGTTTCACATGAGAGTCCCAGTCATTAGAAAAAATCAAGATATCATCCAAATAAACAATCAGAAACTTGTCCACAAAATCCCTGAAAATGTCATTCATGAAGGACTGGAAGACGGAAGGAGCATTAGTGAGCCCAAAGGGCATCACAAGGTACTCAAAATGCCCTTCAGGGGTGTTAAATGCCGTCTTCCATTCATCCCCGTGCTTAATGCGAATAAGGTTATACGCCCCCTGAGGTCAAGCTTGGTAAACCAAGTAGCGTTTTTCACCCTGGAAAACAGGTCAGAAATCAAGGGTAACGGGTATTGATATTTCACAGTAATATTGTTCAAGAGACGATAATCAATACACGGCCTTAATGAACCATCTTTTTTGGCCACAAAGAAAAAACCGGCACCTAAGGGTGAAGAGGATGGTCTGATATGACCCTTCTCCAATGATTCCTTGATATAAGACCGCATAGCGTCATGTTCAGGTACAGACAAGTTAAAAAGGCGACCTTTAGGGAATTTACTAACCCGGCACTAATTCAATAGCGCAGTCATAGCTCCTATGGGGAGGCAAGGATGCAGATTTACTTTCGCTAAACACATCAGAAAAATCAAACAAAAAGTCAGGAACATCCTCAGCCTGGGGGGAGGCAGAAAAAACAGGAGTGTTGGTATTAACACATTGGCAGCCCCAACTGGTTACAGACACAGATTTCCAATCCAAAACAGGATTATGAGACTGTAACCAAGGGAAACCCAGCACTATAATGTCATGCAGATTATACAGAACCAAAAATTTGCAGCACTCCTGGTGATCAGGTTCAACCCTCATTATCACCTGAGTAGAAAACTGGGGTTTATTCTCAGCCAAAGGGGTAGAATCGATCCCCAGTAAAGGAATAGACTTCTGTAGGGGTATCAAGGGAAACCCACAACGTTTAGCAAAATCATAATCCATCAGGTTAATAGCTGCTCCAGAATCAACGAAAGCCTGAGCAGAAAATGAGGACAGAGAGCATATCAGAGTGACAGTTAATAAAAACTTAGTCTGAACACTACCCAAGACAACTGAGCGTGCAAAATGTCTTCCCCGCTTACGGCAGACTGAAATAGCATGAGAGGCATCACCACAGTAGAAACATAACCCATTGCGCTTTCGAAACTCATGACGCTGTGCCCCAGACACCACTCTATCACACTGCATGGTTTCAGGAGCTGGTTCACAAGGCAACACCATTCCATGCATACTTCTCCGCTCACGCAAACGTCTGTCAATTTGAATCGCTAATGACATAGAATCATTGAGACCAGAGGGGACAGGGAATCCCACCATAACATCCTTTACATTATCTGACAGACCCTTCCGGAAAAGGGCCGCCAAAGCGTCGTCATTCCATTTGGTCAGGACTGCCCACCTACGGAATCTCTGACAGTATAACTCAGCGTCATCAAGCCCCTGATTTAATGCCAACAAGGCTTTTTCAGCTTGATCAGTGACATTAGGCTCATCGTACAATAACCCCAAAGCCTGAAAAAACGCATCAACATCACTCAAAACAGGATCCCCAGGTATCAGGGAAAAAGCCCAATCCTGAGGATCGCCGCGCAGGAGAGAGATGATAATTTGAACCTGCTGCGCTGCGTTCCCTGAGGACTTAGATTTTAAGGCAAGAAACAATTTACAATTATTTTTGAAATTCTGAAACTTAGCTCGATCCCCTAAAAAACAAATCTGGCATGGGGATCCTAGGTTCCACAACAGGCAACCTAGCAAGATAGATAGCAATACTCCGAACCTCAGTGGCAAGCTGATCCACACGGCCAGACAACTGTGCAAACTCCATTGGGAGAAAAGATCCTCCCCAGCACCCAGAGATACAGAGGGAAAAAAATGCAACAAACAGAAAAATATCTCTGACAACTTTTCTTCCTTCAAAATATTTTTTCCCTTCTGTGAGTACCATACAATTTTTATGGTCGGTGATACTGTTATGTTACGGTAGCTGAGGAGTGCAGGTAAAAAAGGAAATTGTCTTATCTGATAGCAGGAGATGCAGACACGACACAGCAGGCTACAAGGGAAACTGGAAAGAAGGATTCAGACCAGAACAATTGATCACCGGCAACCCTGATGGGAAAATGACTCCCTTATATAAGACCAATCAGTAACACCTGATTCCCAGTCCTCACAATCCTCACTAGTACCGCTTGTAACCACCAGAGGGAGCCTCTGCTCAGAACTCATCTCAAACCCATTCACAACAGCGCGTGGCAGAGGTCGCAAGGGAAGGAGCGCCGTTTGACTTTTTCAACGCAGAATTGGCTGAATGCCATGTCGCGTTTAGATAGCCCCTGATGTGCCTAAACAGTGGAAACACACCACAAGTGACCCCATTTTGGATACAAGACCCCTTAAGGAACTTATCTAGATGTGTGGTGGAGAACTTTGAACCTCCAAGTGCTTCACACAAGTTTATAACCTAGAGCCGTGAAAAAAAAAAAAAAAATTTTTCCACAAAAATGATCTTTTCACCCCAATTTTTAATTTCCCAAGGGTAATAAGACCGCAAAAGTTTTTGTGCAATTTGTCCTGAGCATGCTGATACCCCATATGTGGGGGTAAACCACTTTTTGGGCGCACGGCAGAGGTCGCAAGGGAAGGAGCGCTGTTTGACTTTTTCAACGCAGAATTGGCTGGATGCCATGTCGCATTTAGAGAGCCCCTGATGTGCCTAAACAGTGGAAACCCCCAACAAGTGACCCCATTTTGGAAACTAGACCCCCTAAGGAACTTATCTAGATGTGTGGTGAGCACTTTGAACCTCCAAGTGATTCACACAAGTTTATAACGTAGAGCCGTGAAAATAAAAAATCATATTTTTTCCACAAAAATGATCTTTTCACCCCAATTTTTATTTTCCCAAGGGTAACAAGACCCCAAAAGTTTTTGTGCAATTTGTCCTGAGCATGCCGATACCCCATATGTTGGGGTAAACCACTTTTTGGGCGCACGGCAGAGGTCGCAAGGGAAGGAGCTCCGTTTGACTTTTCAACGCGGAATTGGCTGGACGCCATGTCGCGTTTGTAGAGGCCCTGATGTGTCTAAACAGTGGAAACCCCCCACAAGTGACCCCATTTTGGAAACTAGACCCCCTAAGGAACTTATCTAGATGTGTGGTGAGCACTTTGAAGCCCCAAGTGCTTCACAGAAGTTTATAACGCCCGGGCGTGAAAATAAAAAATCATATTTTTTCCACAAACCTGATCGTTTAGTCCCCAATTTTTTATTTTCACAAGGGTAACAGGAGAAATTGGACAACAAAAGTTGTTGTACAATTTGTCCTGAGTATGCTGATACCCCATATGTGGGGGGGACCACTGTTTGGGCGCACGGCAGGGCTTGGAATGGAAGCAGCACCGTTTGACTTTTTCAAACCAAAATTGGATGGAATTGAGATTGGACACCATGTCGCGTTTGGAGAGCCCCTGATGCGCCTAAACAGTGGAAACCCCCCACAAGTAACACCATTTTGGAAACTAGACCACCTATGGAACTTATCTAGATCTGCTGTGAGCACTTTGAACCCCCAAGTGTTTCACAAAAGTTTATAATGCCTGGGTGTGAAAAAAAAAAAAAAAAACAATTTTCCACAAAAATGATTTTTTAGTCCCAAATTTTTGATTTTTCACAAGGAAATTGGACCCCAAAAGTTGTTGTCCAATTTGTCCTGAGTACGCTGATACCAAATATGTGGGGGGGGGAAACTGTTTTGGTGCACAGCAGGGCTTGGAAAGGAAGTAATAACGTTTTGGAATGCAGACGTTGGTGGGGGTCATGTTCCGTTTGCAGTGCCCCAGATGAGCCTAAACAGTGGAAAACCCCCACAAGTGACCCCATTTTGGAAACTAGACCCCATAAGGAACTTATCTAGATCGTGGTGAGCACTTTGAACCTCCAAGTGTTTCACAAAAGTTTATAATGCCTGGGTGTGAAAAAAAAAATCAATTTTCCACAAAAATGATTTTTTAGTCCCAAATTTTTGATTTTTCACAAGGAAATTGGACCCCAAAAGTTGTTGTCCAATTTGTCCTGAGTACGCTGATACCAAATATGTGGGGGGGGGGAAACTGTTTTGGTGCACAGCAGGGCTTGGAAAGGAAGTAATAACGTTTTGGAATGCAGACGTTGGTGGGGGTCATGTTCCGTTTGCAGTGCCCCAGATGAGCCTAAACAGTGGAAACCCCCACAAGTGACCCCATTTTGGAAACTAGACCCCTTAAGGAGCTTATCTAGATGTGTGGTGAGCACTTTGAACCCCCTAGTGCTTCACAGAAATTTATAAACGCAGAGCCGTGAAAATGAAAAATCATTTTTTTTCTCAAAAATGATTTTTTTAGCCAGCTATTTTTTATTTTCCCAAGGGTAATCGGAGAAATTAGAACCCCAAAATTGGTGTGCAATTTGTCCTGAGTACGCTGATACCCCATATGTTGGGGTAAACCACTGTTTGGGCGCACGGCAGGGCTCGGAAGGGAGGGAGCGCCATTTGACTTTTTGAACGCCACATCGTGTTTGGAGACCCCCTGATGTGCCTAAATAGTGGAAATCCCTCAATTCTAGCTCCAACCCTAATCCCAACACACCCCTAACCCTAATCCCAACCCTAATCCTAACCTAAATCCCAACCCTAATTCCAACCCTAATTGTAACCCTAACCTTAATTATAACATTAATTATAACCCTAACCCTAATTGTAACCCTAACCCTAATTCTAACCCTAATTATAACCCTAACCCTAAGGCTAGGTTCATTTTGCGTTTTACCAGCCCGTTCAACACATAGCGTTGACGGGCTGGTAATGGTATAGCATAACGCGATCGCATTATGCTATACCCGCTAGCGCAGAGGAATCAGCAGATGATTCATCTGCGCTAGCGGTGACGGAGCCCAAACGCTGCAGCCCGCGTCCGAGGCTCCGTCACTGAATGATGGCACGTCGCAAACACATGCCGCTTTACGGCATGCGTCGCGATGCGCCCTCAAATGGGGGTGAATGGCAGCGTTAACGGACTGCGTTACACCGCGTTATACCGCGGTGTAACGCAGTCCGTATAACGGACTGCCATAACGCAGTATGAACCCAGCCTAACCCTAACGCTAATTATAACCCTTACCCTAAGGCTGCTTTCACACTTCCGGCGGGTGCCTGTCGGCGCCCCCGGCATTTTGCCGCAGCGCCGCATCAGAAAACCTGATGCGCCGCCGGCGGCCGCATGCGTTTTTTTGCCGGATGGTTTCTGATGCCCGGAGACATCAGAAACCATCCGGCAAAAACAAAAAACGTTACATGCAGCGTTTTGTCCGGCCGCCGCAATGTACATTTGCGCCGCATCCGGACAAAACCGCATGCAACGCATTGACATGCGGCGCCATCCGGCGCTAATGCAAGTCAATGCAAAAAAAACGCATGCGGCGTATCAGATTTTCTGATGCGGCGCTGCGGCTAAATGCCGGGGGCGCCGTCAGGCGCACACCGGATGTGTGAAACCAGCCTAATGCTAACCCTAACCCTAATTATAACCTTAACCCTAATTATAACCCTAACCCTAATTATAACCCTAACCCTAACAGAAAAATGAAAATAAATATAATTTCTACTTTTTATTATATGTCCCTAACTAAGGGGATGATAAATGGGGGGTTATGTACTGTTTTTTTTATTTTGATCACTGTGATAGTTTATCACAGTGATCAAAATGTACTTTTATGAGAATGAATGAAAAAAAATTTGAATCTGCCGCCAAAGCAGATCGGCGGGCGCACTACGCATGCGCCCGCCATTTTTTTTTTTGCAGGGAGAAGAAGCCGGGATCCTGGGGCCTGCGGGAGGACGGAGGACACCGGTAAGTATATGGGGGGGCGATCGGGGACCGGGGGACCCTCATTTTCTCCCCTCTGATGTGCGATCACATCAGAGGGGAGAGAAATCATTTTTTTTTTTTTTTTTTTTTCTTTGCGATCGCGGCTATGCTTGCATAGCCGCGATCGCAACACCGGGATCGGTGAATACCGACCCGGATCATGTTCTCTGGGGTCTCGGCTACCCCCAGTAGCCGAGACCCCAGAGAATATTTGCCCATCCCCCCACCAGCACAGCGGCACATAGCGGCGGGCGCACTGGGCATGCGCCCGCCATTGTCTTAACGACGCCGGCACCGGGGGACACCGGAGGGCCCGGGGGCCACATGGATCTTATTGGGGGCCACATGGGGGTCCTGGGGACCCTTTTTCTCTGTCCTCTGATGTCCGATGACATCAGAGGACAGAGAAATTAAATGGCACAACTTTTTTTTTTTTTTTTTTTTGCGGTCGCCGTTATAGGGTTAATAACGGCGATCGCAACATCGGTGTCGGTAAAAACCGACCCGATTCATGTTCTCTGGGGTCTCGGCTACCCCCGGTAGCCGAGACCCTGGAGAAAATGCGCCTCTGGGGGGCGCTATTCACTTTTTCCACAGCGCCGTTAATTAACGGCGCTGTGGTTTAAGTACCCTTAATGACCGCCGTTAAAAGGCGTATCGGTGGTCGTTAAGGGGTTAAACTAATTAATCTTCTTCATATTCAAATTCTTCATCTTCTTCCTCTTCATCTTCTTCATCATATTCTTATTTGTGACAGAGATTCCTGTACTTGTAATCTGTAAAAGTATGAATTGTTCATCCTTCCGTTCTTGCTGTCACAAAAGATTTAAATTACAACAGTATTTGTCCGTGTTCAGTTTAGCCTGCAGCAGCAGCAGGCATTTTCCAGGGGCACCACGAGGAGGAACGGACTCACCCCCATACACTGCTTAGTCTTCTTCTGCTTAGAATTTAGAGCATATATTTTGCTCTTCATTTTGGTCTTATACTTCATGTTCTTCTGTTTTTGATCTTTTGCTTATTGTTCTTCTGTCTCTTGTTCTGTATCTTGTAGTTTGTCTTAACCTTCTTTGTCCTGTTGGTGATCTTCTTGGGTAATCTTTTATTTTTTCTTTGTGATGGTGTTCAGGCTGGTTGGCTTCATGCTCGTCGTCCTTGTTGTCGTCATCTTCTTCTGGGTGGTCTTTAATGTCGTCTAATTTCCGAGAAACAGCTGACGTTACTGGAACCCTGACGGGTATCAGATGGAGCAAGAGACAATGGAAGTAACGAGGACCAGCTGACTGTGCTGGACCCCGGACGGGTAGCAGAAGGAAAAGAGGCAATGTCACAACCGAGTACCAGCTGACGTTACTGTGACACGGTTACTAAGCAGGAGGTACCTGTGCTCCAAAGCACTACCAAGGACCAGCAGACGTTGCTGGAACTCGGATACGGAGATGGAGGCACCTAGGCCAAAGGCACTGGGGAGAACCACTTGACGGTACTGGACCCCGGACGGGTAGCAGAAGGAAAAGAGGCAATGTCACAACCGAGTACCAGCTGACGTTACTGTGACACGGTTACTAAGCAGGAGGTACCTGTGCTCCAAAGCACTACCAAGGACCAGCAGACGTTGCTGGAACTCGGATACGGAGATGGAGGCACCTAGGCCAAAGGCACTGGGGAGAACCACTTGACGGTACTGGACCCCGGACGGGTAGAAGAACGCACCCATGAAAATGTAAGTTGACAGGACGCAAGCCGTCCGCAGTTACCGAATCACACAGTCCTACAGTGGGTGCTTATCCTATTGTCACAATGGAAACCGCCTTTATTTACATATCCCACAGCACACATAGGAATCACCTAAACTGCAGGCACCATAGAGTCGGCTAACCCGAATGCAACACGACAGCACAACTTATTGGAGGATAATTGACGTTCACACTGCCAGGAAACAGCTGTCGTGCTGTAACCAGACTGGCCAGGAGTCAGTACCCCTGCCAATTACTTACGAGCAACAAATGGCGGTGTTGTAGCCCAGGGAGTACAGTTCAGGTGGTAGAAAGATGAACATAACAGGAGACATGGAAAACGTTGCCAAACAGTTATTTAATCTGAAAACGGACAGGCAAATTCAGGTGAGATCCATGCCTTGTTCATTTTCAGAAAAGTAAGCCGGTCTACATTCTCTGAGGATAGTCGCATGCGACGGTCTGTTACTACACCACCTGCAGCACTAAAGACACGCTCAGATAATACACTGGCAGCAGGGCAAGCCAGCACCTCCAATGCATACTGGCTAAGCTCTGGCCATGTATCCAACTTAGAGACCCAAAATTTGAAAGGGGAAGAGGCATCTGGGAGTACACTTAGAGGGAAAGCCAAGTAGTCTGTCACCATCTTACGGAAACGTTTCTTCCTGGTGACTGGAGCCGTCTCGGATGGTGTAGACCTTGCTGGCGCTGTCACAAAACTTTGCCATATTTGTAACATACAGTTCTTGCCCTGTGCAGAGGCGCTGCTTCTGCTCCCTCTTGTTGTAGAGGTGTCTACACTGCCTCGACGCACAGAGCTGCTTTGTAAAGCAGTAGCAGCAGCAGCACCTCTCTCGGCTGGAATGTACAACAGTATGGATTGCACCAGTGTGTCTTGGTACTCCTGCATTTTACGGTCCCGGTTCACCGGTGTGATGAGGGTTTGTAAGTTGTTCCGGTAGCGAGGGTCTAGTAGGGTGTACACCCAATAATCTGACGTGCTGAGAATGTGGGCGATGCGGCGGTCGTTTCTCAGGCACTGAAGCATGAAATCAATCATGTGCTGCAACTCCCAACTGGCCAACAAAGGCTGTCCTCTGGAAGAGGCGTCATCTCTGTCTCCTCTGCATCACCCCACCCTCGCTCTACATACTGAGTAGAGCGTTGTGTACCTCCCTCTGTAGGGATTTCTTCCTCCTCCATTGACTCCTCCTCCTCCTCCTCATCCTCCTCACAAAGTGAGCCCTGCCCAGCCCTTTGTGAGGAACCACGTTGCGCTGACTGTCCTGAAGGTAATTGAATTTGTGACTCCTCATCCTCCACCTCTTTCAAAACCTCTTCCTTTAGTGCTTTCAGTGATTTCTGAAGCAGGCAGATAAGGGGTACAGTCATGCTGACTAGTGCATCATCTGCACTCGCCATCCGCGTTGAGACATCAAACGCACGCAAAACGTCGCAGATGTCGTTCATAGAGGCCCACTCAGTAGTGGTGAAGTGTGAACGGCGCAAATTGCGAGTTGATTGCGCCTGTTGCAGCTGATACTCCATTACTGCTGGCTGCTGCTCACACAACCGCTCCAACATATGTAACGTGGAATTCCACCTGGTGGGTACGTCACATATGATGCGATGTTCAGGAAGGCGAAATCTGACTTGCAGAGCTGCAATGCGCGATCTAGGGCCATGCTGGAACGTCGCAAGTGAGCGCACTCTAGGCGGACCTTGTGCAGCAGTGCATCAAGATCCGGATAGTCCCTCAAAAAACTCTGCACGACCAAGTTGAGCACATGTGCCAGACATGGTATGTGAGTGAGGTTGCCAAGGCCCAGAGCTGCCACCAGATTTCGGCCATTGTCACACACTACCAAGCCTGGCTGGAGATTAGCTGACAAAAACCACACATCGCTCTCCTGCTTGATGGCATCCCAGAGCTCCTGCGCTGTGTGGCTTCGATTCCCCATGGGAATTAATTTCAGTACGGCCTGTTGACGTTTGGCCACGGCTGTGCTCATATCGGTCGCAACAGGTAAGCGTTCACGGGTCCATGTGGAGGTATACCGTGACGGCTCGTGCAGCGATGATTCTGAGGAACTGGAGTAGGAGGAGGAATCAATGTGCACAGACTGGATTCCTGCAATCCTTGGAGTTGGCAGAACACGTACAGCGCCACTGGCAAGATCTGTACCCGGCTCCACAACATTGACCCAATGGGCAGTGAGGGAAAGGTATCGTCCCTGGCCATGGGTACTGGTCCACGCATCGGTGGTCAGGTGGACCCTGCTACTGACGGCGTTTAGTAGCGCATGTTTAATGTTTCCCTCGACATGTTTTTGCAGAGCAGGGACAGCTTGCCTGCTGAAATAAAATCGGCTTGGCACATTATATTGTGGGACTGCCAATGCCATAAAGTTCCTGAAACTGTCAGTCTCCACCAGCCTGAATGACAGCATTTCAAGGGACAGGAGTTTTGCAAGGCCAGCATTCAGAGCCTGTGCTCGTGGATGGTTTGCCGAGTATGGCCGTCTTTTATCCCATGCCTGTGTTACCGATGGCTGTTTTTTGTTCTGGGAGTGTGACGATGACTGTGAACTTGCTGCAGTGGGTGGAATAACAGTTTCTCTATGGACAACAGTGACCGAGGTTCTTCCATGGAGATCCTGTGAGGAAGCCGAAACAGGTGTGTGAGAGCTGGAGGTAGAGGCTCGAACATGACCTAAAGATGTAGGTGCTGCTGTAGGTTGGCCTACATCTCCAGTGTGTCTTTGGAACTCAGCTACGTGCTTTGTCCGTACATGTGTCCACATATTTGTGGTATTCAGGTTCCTGATATTTTTACCTCTTTTAACTTTTTGCTTACACAGCTTGCATTGAACATAGCAAATATCATGTACAAGTCTGTCAAAAAAGGACCACGCAGTGCAAGTCATGGGAGCGCCAATTTTGACAGTTCTAAGAGAACTGCTCCCAACAGGTGCCAAACTGGAGGCTACAGGCAAGCGAGTCTGCAGCCTACCTCTCCCTCCTCTTTGTACCGTTGGGACAATCTCTTCCTCAGAGCTGCTCCCACCACCTTCCTGTTGCTCACGCCATGTTGGGTCTCGGACTTCATCATCTCCACTACCCTCTTCCAATACCTGCTGCTGTTGGATGGTCTGGGCAGCACCATGCTCCACAAAACCTGGCACCTGAGTCTCATCATCATCATAAGATGCGTTCTGCGGTGTGCTGTCCATCGGCACTGGCTCACCCGCCTCTTCAGATTGAGAGAGACACAGCTGTTGCGCATCACTGCATACTCCCTCTTCTTCAAATTGCAGAATGCTGCTTGCCTGTGCCCGTGTTTGCGAGCCAACAGATTCTGAGAACAGAAGCAGAGACTCAGTTGGCTCCTGTACAGAACTCTCTGACTGCCTTGGCAATTTGACAGGCGGTGAACAGACAGATGGTTGCTCAACAGTGTTGTGTTCCTGAGAGGAGGGGGAAGGAATTGAAGTCGATGCATTGGCTGCCATCCAACCAACAACGGCTTCAATTTGTTCTTCCCGCAGCAGGGGGGCACGCCGAGCTCCTACCAAAGTGCGCATAAAGGAACGCTCATGGGGATAAATGGTGGATGCTGTGTCACTGAGGGTGGCAGCAGACACAGAATCCCCACGTCCTCTCCCTGCTGAAACTCCACGGCCACGACCACGTGCCTTACTCACTGACTTCTTCATCTTGGTAGATTGATAAAGAAAGTCAGAAAAGTTATAAGGCCTAAGTGTGGTTATTACGCAGAGACTGAAGTGAACACTGAAACACAACTGTTCACAATCTGTGAAAGGCTACTCCTTTGTCTACTTCTATAGTGTTTGCAACCAATGTATTGGATACGGATGGAAGCGCGTCACACTAATAGTTAAATTGCATGGAGCTGCAAGAATTACACTGAAGGAAAAAAAAAATAGTCTGTGAGTGACATGTGCAGATGCCTACAGACAGCGTTGCATGCAGAGCAAACTGCAGCGTCACCTGCACTCACACACACCTTGCAGAGCTGTTAAAACAACACTGCAGGCAAAAGGAAGCTTTACACAGCGGTTGGTGCTAGCCTGCCTACAGCAAAGTACACTAAATCGCAATCTCTAACTGTCCCTCAGAGTCAGCACAGTAGCGTTCTGTCCCTTACTGAATTCACAGCACAGTGACGCTAAAATGGCGGCGGCGCCTTTTATAGTGCATTCTGACATCATTTCAGCATCCAATCACAGCCATGCCATTAGTTAACATGACCGCAGCAGTACAGGATGTGCCCACACTTCTTAGGATTCCTCATTGGCTGACTAAAATCACATTGCCTCGCAAAGAATTATGGGAACTTCCGATTCCGGTATTCGATAAGACGAAAATATCGAAACGAATTATCGAAAGGCCGATAGAGCTAATATCGGCCGATAGCCGATATTTGCATTATCGTATCGCTCAACACTAGTATTAAAGAACCAAGCCATGGCATGTAATTTAATGTTGTGCGTGCATGCTTTATAAGTAAGCCAGTATAACTTTGAGCAATGCTTTCCCTGTTGTTTGTTGGGCTGTCTTCTAATTTTTTTTTGTTTGTTGGTTTTAGCTTCCTTTCCACTGGCCTTTCATATGCTGCTCTGCATTTAGAATTTTTAATCGGAAAATCCACAATTTCAGGCATTGTCCAGTCTACCTGCTGTGATATTTCCAGGGGGTATAGCTCTAGGATCGCTGTCTGGGTAGACAGAATGGCATGAAAACAGTTCATTCAGACAGCAGTTCTGGTGTAAACTGGCCGCAACCAGTTTTATTAAAGTCCACAGCAAACAGATAAAAAAACAAATCATAAACAGAAAACCTGGGCTTGTCTAGCCACTAATTACACTTAGATAGATTGCCCTGTCTAACCGGGTCCCGGCTCTACCAGCCTGGCCCAACACAACACATATCATATATGTTACCAGTATGGAGTTTTACAGATACTCCTCTTGTGTCTGAAGGCACATCCAACGTCCAGACTTTTGAGAGATCCACTCCTATTCAGCCTCTATTCGCACGGATTCTCACTGAGACTACTCCTGTGTCCGGGGTACCTCCTGCACCCAGACTGAGATAGCTCACACTCCTGGAGACGCTCCTTGTGCCGGGACACCTCCCTGTGTCCAGACTGAGCGTGCTCCCACTTTTGGAGACTGCTTCTTGTGCCGGGACACCTCCCTGTGTCCAGACTAAAGACAGCTCCCAATCCTGGAGACTGCTTCCTTGTGCCGGGACACCTCCCTGTGTCCAGACTAAAGACAGCTCCCAGATTGTGTTTGCAGACACCTACTTCTGGTCTCCTAATTAAGACCTGAGTAGTTTCAGGCCTGAGCTGCAAGTGTGTAATGAATGTAAGGTGTAGTGACCTTTCTCTACCACTAGGTTTACAAAGCCACACATTTCCCTTATACCTAGGTGAAATGTACACCCCATTCAACACACATTCCTTCACTGTCTCACACTGCTCAGAAATCTGGTCCCGACTCCATCAAGAGGTCATGCCGGAGCCCAAAATGGCAGACTGGTTGCATATATCCCGTCGATTTCAGGACACGTGCCAGTTTCCACAATATATTGGAGCTCATCCGTGTGTGTAAGGCCCAGAATTCAGGGTCCCAATTCTATAATTATAAACATTATTTTTCTGTAGTGTTGTTGGCCCTGGTCGACAGTCCTTACAGGTTTATAATTGTAGATATTGTGGCCTATGGAAGAACTGGAGACTCTAGAGTTTTCAATTCTTCCATTATGGGTCGGCGGCTGAGCAATAACCAGTTGGACCTACCACCACCACGTCAGCTTCCAGACTCCAATCTTGAACCGGTGCCTTATGTCCTTGTTGCAGATGAGGCTTTTCAATTCACAAGTCATGTCATGAGGACATATCCCCGTAGAAACCTTGACCACCGGCGCCAAATATTTAACTTGCGCCTATCACACGCACGACGACTGGTGGAGTGCGCCTTTGGGATTCACAGATAGCTGACAGGCACAGCAAGCGGTGCGAGGACCTTTGCCGTCGGTCCCCGCACCTACAGCGCTGTGATTGGTCAGTCAATGTGACTGACGAAACACAGCAGCGATCAGGCAGAAGAGGCTGAAATCTCAGCCTCTTCTGCCCGATCAGTGCAGGAGCTCAGCGCTGCAGTGGCCGAGCTTCCTGCACTGAAAGCCAGGAGTGGCAACCCCACCGCCCCCTGGCTGTTAACTGCCTGACTGCTGCGATCGAGCGTGATCGCAGCGGTCAGAGGGAGAGGCAGAGGGTCGGGAGCTCCCTCTGCCTCAGATCGGCGCCCTGCAATGTATTTGCAGGGCCCGATCTCTGCCTTGATGACCCGGGGGTTGTCATGACAACCTACGGGTCATCTAGCTACGGAAAGCCGCTGTGACCATGCTCACAGCAGCTTTCACTATAGGTACAATGCATTGCAATGCTGGAGCATTGCAATGCATTGTAACTGCAATAAAAAAGTAAAAAGTGAAAGTCCCATAAAGAGACAAGGTAAAAAAAGTATTTTTAAAAAAAAAATTAAAAAAAAATATTAAAAAATAATTTAAAAAAATTCCCCTAAAAAATACACATTTTTATGTAACACAAAAAAACAAAAAAAATACACGTTTGGTATCGGCGCTTCCGTAAAAATTCCATCTATAAAATCGTAACCATAGTTAACCCCTTCACTGAAAGCCGTAAAAAAAAAAACACAAAAAAGTAGTAAATTATACTTTTTCCAAGCAGTATCATCATACCACTTGGAAAAAGTGCAATAAGACGCGATCAAAAAGTCGGATATAAATAATAATGGTACCTCTGAAAATGTCATCTTGTCCCGCAAAAAACAAGCTGCCAAACAGCATCATCAGCGAAAAAATAAAAAAGTTATAGCTCGCGGAATAAACTGATGCAAAAATAATTATTTTTTTAATAAAATTTTTTATTGTGTAAAAAATGCCAAAACATAAAAAAATATATAAATGAGGTATCGCTGTAATCATAGTGACCCGAAGAATAAAGCTGCTTTATCAATTTTACCACACGCGGAACGGAGAAAAAAAAAACAATTCCTGAATTGCTGTTTTTTGTTCATTCTGCTTCCACAAAAATCGGAATTGGAAGCGATCAAAAAACGTTATGTGCCCGAATATGGTACCAATAAAAACGTCAGCTCGTCCTGCAAAAATAAGCCCGCAGATAACTCTGTCGGCCGAAATATGGAAAAATTATAGCTCTCAAAATACGGCGATGCAAAAATTTCTTACAAAAAATTCTTCCAAAAAAAAGCGTCTTTTAGTGTGTGACAGAAGCTAAACATGAAAAAAGGATGTAAATCTGGTATCGCTGTAATCGCACCGACCAAGGAATAAAGTCGCCTAATCACTAATACCGCACGAGGAACGGCGTAAAAAAGAAAACCAATTCTCCACCTTTTGTGGATTTGTTCATTCTGCCTCCCAAAGATCGCAGTAAGGCGATCACAGTGGTTCCCCCCTACGTATGGGGTATCAGCGTACTCAGCACAAATTGCACATCAACTTTTGGGGTTCTCCTGTTACCCTTATAAAAATAAAAATTTAGGGGCAAAAAGGTCATTTTTGTGGAAAAAATATGATTTTATTTATTTTCACAACTCTACGTTATAAACTTCTGTGAGCCCTTGGAGGTTCTCCAAACGTGACATGACACCCGCAGACCATTCCATCAAAGTTTGCATTTGAAAATGGCGCTCCTTCCCTTCCGAGCTCTGCCATGCGTCAAAATAGTGGTTTACCCCCACATATGGGGTATCAGCGTACTCAGGACAAATTGCACAATAACTTTTGGGGTCCTTTTATCCTTTGGAAAATAAAAATTGGGATGAAAAGATCATTTTTGTAGAAAAAATATGATTTTTTTAATTTTACTGCTCTACGTTATAACCTTCTGTGAAGCCCTTGGGGGTTCAAAGCTCTCACAACACATTTAGATAAGTTCCTTGAGGGGTCTAATTTCCAAAATGGGTACTTGTGGAGGGTTTCCACTGTTTAGGCACATCAGGGACTCTCCAAATGCGACATGGCGTCCAATCTCAATTCCAGCCAAAAAAGTCAAATGGCGCTGCTTCTCTTCCGACCTCTGCCATGCGCCCAAATAGTGGTTTACCCCCACATATGGGGTATCAGCGTACTCAGGACAAATTGCACAATAACTTTTGGGATCCTTTTATCCTTTGAAAAATAAAAATTGGGGTGAAAAGATCATTTTTGTAGAAAAAATATGATTTTTAAATTTTACGGCTCTACGTTATAACCTTTTGTGAAGCCCTTGGGGTTCAAAGTGCTCACCACAGATCTAGATAAGTTCCTTGGGGGGTCTAGTTTCCAAAATGGGGTCACTTATGGGGGGTTTCCACTGTGTAGGTACATCAAGGACTCTCCAAACGCGACATGGTGTCCGCTCTCGATACCAGCCAATTTGACATTCAAAATCTCAAATGATGCTCCTTCCCTTCTGAGCACTGCCGTGCGCCTAAAGATTGGTTTTTCCCCCACACATGGGGTATCGGTGTACTCAGGAGAAATTGTACAACAAATATTGTGGTTCATTTTCTCCTGATACCCTTGACAAAATTAAAAAAATTGTGTCGAAAGAAAAATTTTGGGAAAAAAGTTAAATGTTCATTTTTTCCTTCCACATTGCTTCAATTCTTGTGAAGTACCTAAAGGGTTAATAAACTTCTTGAATGTGGCTTTGAACACCTTGAGGGTGCAGTTTTTAGAATGGTGTCACTTTTGGGTATTTTCTGTCATATTGACCCCACAAATTCACTTCAAATGTGAGGTGGTCCCTAAACAAAATGGTTTTGTAAATTTTGTTGGAAAAATTAGAAATTGCTGGTCAACTTTTAACATTTATAACTTCCTTACAAAAAAAAATTTTGGTTCCAAAATTGTGCTGATGTAAAGTAGACATGTAGGAAATGTTATTTATTAACTATTTTTTGTGACATATCTCTCTGATTTAATGGCATAAAAATTAAAAGTTTGAAAATTGCAAAATTTTCAAAATTTTTGCCATATTTCTGTTTTTTTTCATAAATAAACACAAGTTATATCGAAGAAATTTTACCACTATCATGAAGTACAATATGTCACGAGAAAACAATCTCAGAATCGCCAAGATCCGTTGAAGCGTTCCAGAGTTATAAGCACATAAAGAGACAGTGGTCAGAAATGTAAAAATTGGCCTGGTCCTTAACCTACAAAATGGCTTGGTCGTTAAGGGGTTAAAGTATCTATTCACAGAAAAAAATTGGTGGGCTCCCGGGCAATTCTCTCCACCAGAGAGGGAAAGCCAGTGACTGAGGGCAGAAATTAAGAGCCTAGAAAGGGACCATTGTTATTGGCCCCCCCTCTGGCTAAAAACATCTGGCCCCAGCCACCCCAGAAAAGGCGCATCTGTAGGATGCGCCAATTCTGGCACTTGGCCTCTCTCTTCCCATTGCCGTGTATTGGTGGCATATGGGGTAATAAGAGGTTAATGTCACCTTGCTATTGTAAGGTGACATTAAGTCTGGTTAATAATGGAGTGGTGTCAATAAGGCACCTATCCATTATTAATCCAATAGTCTGAAAGGGTTAAAAAACACACACACATTAAGAATAAATTCTTTTAATGAAATAATAAAACACACAGGTTTTCCATCTTTATTAAACTCCCAATCCTTGCGAAGCCATCAATCTCCTGGAAAAAATAAAACATAAAAAAGCAACTATACTCATACTTGTCCGCTGTACAGTCAAGTCCCATGCTGTAATCCATATCAAGGGGTTAAATAGTTTACAACCGGGAGTGGTGCTAATGCGACCGGCCCAGCTGTAAACCACAGAGGAATGAAAGAAAAGTTGCCTGCGCAGCCTCCCAGTCTGACCGGAGAAGAATTGATTAGCGTGGGAAAGTTTCTGAACATTTTCCCACGTTGTCAGTTCATCGCGGGTCAGGCGGGGAGTCAGTGCACCCTAAGTGACATCAGCATCAATTGTTTTCCCTTTTTGAAATATGTGAATACAGTCAAGTATTATGATCCATGGCTTATCCCATTCAGAAAGATTGGCAAGGTGTTTTTTATTTTTGGTTTGTCTTGTTGGAAATTGAGACCGAACAATAATGTGTAGATATATTTGCTCTTGACACAAGGGACCACTCTGTGATTTGGAGATAATTCCCTCTATTGAAAAGATTTAAGATGTGGCTTAAGAGGAGTATATTATCCATTTGAGAATTTGGGGTTGAGACACATTTCTTTAGCAAGGCTTGTGTCTCCCCCATTCTTCATGTGGTGAGTTGCTGGCCCCAGCTGGGGGGTGTTCTCACCCTTATGGATTTTCCTCAGCACTTCTAATATCTAATTGTAATGGGACTCCTCTTTAAAACATGCTTGAAAATGAGTCTTATATGTATGGTGCGATTTAATTTTATTAGCATTATATTTATTGAACAATATTTGTTTCATTATATCAAAGTGCTACTATATTAAGACTTTATGTGCTGTATATTTAGTTTTTCTCTATATACTTATAAAGATGTTGTAGCTTATTAGTCATTATATGAATATATTGTAGCGCTGAGGTTTCGTTCCTTTGTAACATGCTTGAAAATGATAGACTTACGACTATGGTGTTTTATATTAACATAAGTTGAAAACTGAACTATAATCGTGCTATAACATCGCTGTATATTTATTTCTCTGTTTATACATTTTTTAAAAAAAACGCTGTGATTTAATAGCACTGAGGTTTCCTTCCTTTGTAACATGTTGTCTATTTGGATCTTTTTGCCTTTACCTAAGGCCTCTTTCACACGTCAGTGGCTTCGGTACGTGTAGTGACAGTTTTCTCACGTACTGGAGACACGGACACAGGTAGACCCATTAAAATGAATGGGTCTATGCACATGCCGGCGTGTTTTCACAGACCGTGTGTCCCTGTGTAAAATACGCTGACATGTCCATTTTTCTCCGGCAGCACGGACGCAAAACGTCCTGCACACGTGCACACAGAGAACAGTTCACACAGTCCTCTGTGCGCACGGACGGGCGCAGGAGAAGAAGCACTACTGTAAGCCGCTGTTCCCCTGCTTGTGGTGCTGAAGCTCCCGGTCATTATTCTCCCTGGTCTGCCGGCAACAGCGTGCAGGGAGAATGAATGAAAGAAAACCCGATGTGGGGTCTCCTTTAGTTTTTGAACCAACCTGGCAAAACTATACAGCTGCGGGCTGCTATTCTCATGCTGGTAAGGAACCATGATTATGGGCCCCCCAGCCTAAAAACAGCAGCCCCCAGCTGCCCAGAAAAGGCGCATCTATTAGATGCGCCTATTCTGGAGCTTTGTCTGGTTCTTCCCACTTGCCTTGTAGTGGTGGCAAGTGGGATTAATAAGGGGTTAATGTCACCTTTCTATTGTAAGGTGACATTAAGCCAGGCTTATTAATGATGAGGTGTCAATAAGACACCTATTCATTACTAATTCTATAGTAATAAAAGGGTTAAATAAACACACACACAATAAGAATAAAAAGTGTTTTAATGAAAGAATACACTGCAAAGTGTTAAAATCTTTATTACACTCCCATTCCTTTATCGAAGCCCTCGATCTCTTGGAAAAAATATAAAATAAAAAAGCAATAATATCCCATACCTGTCCGTCGTACAGTCAAGTCCCACGGCATAAATCCATCTCGGGGGTTTAATCAGTTTACAGCCAGAGCGCTGCTAATGCAGCCGCTCCGACTGTAAACTACTGGGGAGTGACTGGGAAGCAGCGCGCACAGGCTCAATGACTGGGGGTGACGTCACTGAGCCTGTGCTCGCTGACAGCTGAACTCCTGCAACCTCAGCACCGTCATTTTCCCACAGTGCTGAGGTTACAGGAGTTCAGCTGTCAGCGAGCACAGGCTCGCTGTTGCCGGCAGACCAGGAAAAATAATGACAGGGACCTTCAGCACCACAGGCAGGGGAAAAGCGCTTACTGTATCGCTACTTCCCCTGCACCCGTCCGTGTGGTCCCGATGTGGCACAATTGTGCCACACAGATATACCACGTATTTACTCGGACACACTGACACGGATATCTCCAGTACCGTATTTACCGGTACCGGAAATATCTGGACATGTGAAACTGGCCTAAGAGAGTGGGGCAATGTCACGGGTGTGTCGCTGCAAAGATCGTCGCGATTGCACACCCTGACTTCTCACAGCTGAGTTTCTGCTGCTGGGTGTTTTTTGGCAGTGAGAGAGTTAATTCTCCCTCTCTCTGTGCTGGACAAGACCAGCCTTGCTCAGCTGCAATTAATGTTGCGATAATTGGATTTCTTCATATACCTGCCTGTCTGCTAGGGAAGTGTCGGTGAATGCATTCATGCAGACCGCAAGAGCGGATCATATTGAGAAGTCTAAAGCTAAGAGTACCTGTTGTGGTTTTCTCCTCTCTTCGCTTTATTATTTATCTCCTTACCATTTGGTGTTCCCTCTGTAGTTGTTGTTTTGTATGCAAGGTGTCTTTTATTTTACCCCTTGTACTGTCTCGTTCGTCTTATACTGTGTGTAGGCAGTTACCTTCCCGTTCCCTGTGGTGGTAATCAGGGTCCTTCTCAGGACTAGATTACAGTTGTCAGGGATTCACAGGAGATAGGGTTACGCTGGCGGCCTGGACCTCTGTACCATCAACAGTACCTCCAGGTAGAGGGATTAGTCAGGACCCCAGCTTAGGGTCAGCATAGACCCCGGTCCTCCTTATGCAGAGACAGCGTGACATTTTCACCGACCACTAAAGATTTTCTCCAGTCACCATGGATCCAGTAGTCAGTCTTTCTCGGCAGTTGCAGAGTTTGTCCATGGAGCTGGCGGACGTTAAGTGCAAGGTTTTGTACCCCCCGGAGCAGGCCGGACCTGAACCTAAAGTAGCTCTCCCTGACAGATTCACTGGGGGGCGGGACAAGTTTTTTGCTTTCCGGGAGGCATGTAAATTGTACTTTCGGCTGTGACCTCGGTCATCTGGGAGTGAAGAACAAAGGGTGGGGATTGTCATCTCGCTCCTACAAGGAGACCCCCAATCCTGGGCGTTCGCTCTCCCCCCGGTCTCCCCAGCTCTCCAGTCAGTGGATGGGTTTTTTGCAAGCAGTGCATAACATAGATCTTCAAGTGGGGGCGTTACATAAAGAACTGTTGTCTTGTTATGTGTTGGAGGGTCTTCCTACTCCTATAGTGCTGGGCCTTCCTTGGTTAACTAAGCATAACCCGGTTATTAATTGGCAATCCAGAGAGATAAGTCAATGGAGTGAATTCTGTAATAAAAACTGCATGAATACGGTCATTGGTACGGTCGCTCCTAGGGCCTTACCTCCATTTCTGGTAGACTTTGAGGATGTATTCTCGGAGAAAGGGTGTCAAGAATTACCTCCTCATCGCGAATATGACTGTTCTGTTAACTTGATCCCTGGGGCCAAATTACCGAAATCTAGGTTGTATAACCTTTCTGGTCCTGAGAGACAGGCCATGAAGGATTATATTTCAGAGAGTCTGGCTAAGGGGAATATTAGACCTTCATCTTCCCCGGTGGCCGCGGGGTTCTTCTTTGTGAAGAAAAAAGATGGAGGCCTACGCCCTTGCCTGGATTTCCGTGAGCTTAAT
>JARQOD010001830.1:0-65929 GCA_033576555.1 Oophaga sylvatica | reverse complement strand
AGCTGACAAGTTTTTGTTTTCCTGGGCCTGAAAATTTTTTTCCGGTTACTTCCGGTTTTCAGGAAAGGGAGCAAGTGAAAATATTGTTATGTCCCCCTTCAGTGAGCCCCAAAAAGCATGGGCATTTTCTTTCCCTTGATCACAGCACTCCAGTGGTGGGGTTTTTTTTTCAGGCCTGCCCCTTGTTTTGTTCCCCCTTTTTGTGGGTTTTTTGTGTACTGCTGTGCACAGTAGCGCCCCCTTTTCCCTGGGTGGGGGGGGGCAGAAAAGGGCTGACTTAGGAGATGGCAAGGGGGGGGGCCCCCCCGTCTTCCCCCCCTTAAATATCCCGGGGAACAGGGCGGCTAGGCTCCCGGGGTTTGGGCCCCAGGAAAAAAAAAACCTGGTCCCAGGTTTTCGACGCTGTGTCGGAACACCTTCCCGGGGATAGATATTTGATGGGTTGGGTCTGACTACAATTACTCTCCCGGGGAGGTTGCATCCCTGGAGGTCACGTGACATTGAATGTCACGTCTTATGTCACGTGACTCTGCTCAGGGTTTTTCTGACACTGCACCTTTCAGTTTTGGCATAGTAAAGGGGATCAGGGCCCCGATGATTGGAGTAGTTTGTAAAAAAAAACAATTATTTGTTTGTTATGCGTTGCTTTAAAATCCTTAATTTCCACCCTTTTAAAGACATCATTTCACTGTCCCGATTGGGCTCAATCTAAATTCTTTATCAGTATGCCTTTGGAAATGGGGGAAACCGGAAATCCCGGAGGAAACCCACAAAAACCCCAGAGAGAACATACAACTCCTTAGAGGTAAAATGGCACATAACCACCGTAACAGGGGGATTGCATTATGAGAATTTTTTTCTTTTGGGGGGGATTTTACAGTTAAAAAAGGAATTGTAGTGGAAAACCCCCCTAAAAGTAGCTTTGGTTATTAGGATTTTTATTTTTTTTTTTTAAAAAAAAAACTAACAGAAGGTATTCTGACCACCGCCTGTTGTAATAAGCACCAGCTCGAGTGGTCACTGATCATCCTGCCTGAGATTCAGCTGTTTAATCAAACAGAGCATCTCTTCTTTTTCCCTTTTGCTCTGTTCAGGGAAACATGACTGCTGAAGTCATGTGATTGACTCCCGACTCTCTGCAGTTAGGCATGGGGCAACTGGCTGTCAATCAGCATGACATCAGCTGTCTTGCCCAGTCAACAGAGCAGAGGGGAAGAGAAGCCATGCTCTGTCTAAGTGACGTCAGCGGAAGCCGTACAATCACTGGCAGGAGCCGGTCTGTGCTGGCAGAGTTCGGATTGGGGCCCAGAACAAGTAGGCATTACAACTACTTGACGGTTAATTCTTAGACCCATAGTAAAAAAAATAATATAGTCCTGGATAACCCTTTAATAATGCAGTTGGCTCTCCATCTTTACTATGTGATAAACTGTTTCTATTTCTTGCTTCGTTGGCTCAGAGTTTGTCCTTACCTCCCTTATTTCATTCAAGCATTTATAACACTGTGATTAGCTGTCAAACAACCATCTACATATTTTTATTAATTTCATTTTATGCCAAAATTTTGACATATTAAACTTCACTTCCTACTTTTCTCCACATCTAAAAAAAAAAAAAAAATATGAAATTTGACAGAAGTTTATTTTGACATAACATACATCAGGTAATTTGTGTTTTCTCAGGTGAACATTGCAAAATTGTTTACGTACTATAATCATAGATGGTATTGAATTGAACACTACTTGTGTTTGTTCTTTTTCGGGAATGCAGCTAATTTTCACTGTTGCGAAAAATGTATTAGCTTTGTACAGGGATAGTATATTTATTTATTTGGACTATTCAACCTTCTCTTACCATTTCAACAGACTTTCAAATTTTGGGCCCATAAACCAATCTGTGTGCTTGCTCATGAAGGGACAGATTGTTCTGAGCAGCACACGTGACAAGTGTTTTGAATGGTCAGGGAGGGGGTATCAGACCGGAGCCCCAACCCATCTGCATGGCGTTTCACGCTGTCACATATTAGAAATAAAACACCATGTATCCACTCTTTAAGAAAATGGTTAAATCTATAATTTCAATATCACACAACTTGAGGGAACCAGCCATGACCCTTTTAATGGTGCTTGAGAGCATTATATTTTGAATTTATGATTGTCTTAGACGAGTGTTCCCCAACTCCAGTCCTCAAGAGCCACCGACAGGTCATGTTTTCAGGATTTCATTAGTATGACCAGGTGATAACTGAAGTACCTGCACAGGCCATAATCCC
Source organism: Oophaga sylvatica (assembly GCA_033576555.1). Lineage (NCBI taxonomy): Eukaryota > Metazoa > Chordata > Amphibia > Anura > Dendrobatidae > Oophaga > Oophaga sylvatica. Next base: position 63,657 of record JARQOD010001830.1, on the reverse strand, counting down.
ACCACCTGTGCAATACTAGGGAAATCCTTAAGGGTACGTTTCCACGTTCTGGATTCATTGAACATAAAGCAGAATCACCGCATTCCTATAAAATTGGACTGTGATATTTATGTTGCGGAGAACTGGGGCGTCTCCTCAAGATAATAGACATGCTGCGGTCTATAAAGACGCGCCGCATGTCCGGTTACGCAGGGCTGCCGGATGCGGCCGTGCACGCATAGTGGGATGAGATTTTTATAAAATCCCATCCACTATGCTGTGACATCTGGCCTCTGCCGCTGTATGCAGCGTCCAATCCGCAGCAATTACGGAACGTGGAACCATAACCCTAAAACATAATCTGTTGGTGCTCTTGGGGACTGGAGTTGGGGACACTATCTTAGACTATCGCCCAATTCTTCAAAGCAATTTAGTCAGAATTCTGGCATAAATTGCTTTGAAAATTTTTGAAACTTTCAAAATTGTTTAACTTTCTGCATTTTCTCACTAATTTCTCCCAGCTCCACCAAAATGCTTATCTAATTCATGACGGCTGTGGCGTTCCTTAGGCTGGAGTCACAATAGCGAGAAATACAGACGAGTGCTATGCGAGAAAAAATCGCATAGCACTCGGACCAATGTTAATCTATGGGCAGCTCCCATCATCCGATTTTTCCTCGGCCGTATTATACGTGCTGAGGAAATCACAGCATTGTAGCGCCGACGTCCCTGCCCTCTGCCAGGCAGGGACGCTGTTCCCCTGCAACAGCGTCCTCTGCCAGGCAGGGACGTCGCCCCCCTTACCCACACTCAGCGTCCTCCTTCCGTCCTGCTGGGGCCGCGCGCTCCTTCCCTGCTTCTGGACTTAGGGCGCGCGCCCGCGCAGCTCCCCCGCTCTTAAAGGGGCCGCCATTTTTCAAAAAAGGTCCCGGCCAATGCCGGGAGGACTCCACCCTATATAAAGTACTTCCTCCTTAATGGAGGTGCCCGAGCAATGTTGTTGTTGTTGCACTGTTGTACTCTGCTTCAGCCCTCAGGTGCCGTTACCAGTTTACCTGCTTTTCCTGCCCGTTTGCTGTCCGTTACCTGTCCGCAAGCCTACTTGGAGGTTGGGCCGTCACTTTGTGGTGACCATCAGCTATTCAGAGACTCTCGCCGGCTCACTTGGGAGCGCTCATCTGCCATCTGACTGCAGCCCTACCCGGAGGCCCGGACGTCACATGCGGTGACCCTCGGCTAATCCAGAGACTCTCGCCTGCTCACTTGGGGCGCTCATCTGCCATCTGACTGCAGCCCTACTCGGAGGTTCGGACGTCTCATGCGGTGATCCTCGGCTATTCCAGAGACTCTCGCCTGCTCACTTGGGAGCATTCTTCTGCCACCGTCCTGCTAGCCTACCGGGAGGCTCCACCCATCTCAGGTCGTATATACCTGCCTGTCTTTCCAGAGACTGCCCCGGTCACTTGCCGGGGACTCCTGCCTACCTATCCAGAGACTGCCCCGGTCCCCTTGCCGTGCTCCCTGCCTACCTTTTCCAGAGACTGCCCCGGTCACTTGCCGTGACTCCCTGCCTACTTATCCAGAGACTGCCCCGGTCACTTGCCGTGACTCCCTGCCCGTTTATCCAGAGACTGCCCCGGTCACTTGCCGTGACTACCTGTCCGTTTATCCAGAGACTGCCCCGGTCACTTGCCGTGACTACTGTCCGTATATCAGAGACTGCCCCGCTCACTTGCCGTGACCCCTTCCCGTCTGTCCAGAGGACTGTCCCTGTCACTTCCCTTGACTTCCTACCCGTCTCCCCGGGCGCCACCCGCTCCTTTACAAGGAAAGCCTTCTTGTATAATAAATCTCAGAGGTTCGCCTACCAGAAACCCCTTACAGTTTGCTCGGGCCCTGGAAACCCGGTGGCACCCAAATCCCTTCGCTCTCGGGCCTATGTCATGAACTATCTCGTCAGAGGTCTCAACAGAGTCCATCCTGGGTCACTTTTCGGAAGTTAATTCCCGCCTGGACACCCTGATACTTCACCAACAACCCCCCGCCGGGCGCCATGACTCGCAATCCGGCAGTCCCCCTGCTTACCAGTTCCGTGGTTTCCATTCCTGGACCTCGACTCTCAGCTCCTCCTCGTTTGGAGGCGATCCAGCTCTGGCTAGGGTTTCATTAACCAGTGTACCCTGCATTTGAACTCCTAGCACACCAGTTTAACTCCGACCGGGCCAAAAATTGCCTTCATCATGTCCCATCTCACCGGTGAGGCTCTGGCCTGGCTTAAACCTCTATGGGAGAGGGAGGATCCTCTGGTGTCTGACCTGCCCGCTTTCCTCTCGGGCCCTTTCCCGGGAAAGGGATTTGACGAACCCGGACGGAAGACCTCCTCTGCATATCTCTGCTGCGTCTCCGTCAGGAAAGTCTCACCGTTGGTCAATATGCCATACGGTCCGTACCCTTGCCTCAGAGCTGGTTGGGACAATGACGCTTTGATATCGGTTTTCTGGGAGGGTCTGTCCCCGGGCCCTATTAAAGACAACTTGCCGGTCGGACATTCCACCTCTCCATGACCTAAAACTCTTGCCCGAATTGATCACGGTTCCGGAGCGTGCCAAAGAGGTCACCCGTGAGAGAAGGTTTCCTGTCTACACCTTCTTTTCAGAGACCTAAACCCTTCGTTTCTCCCCAATGCACAAGTGAGCCATGCAGGTGACCAGACCAGATGGTCAAAGCCCTCGGATTACGCCGGGCTGGGGGGAGTTGCTTTACTGGGCAGTAAGGAGCACGGATCCTACCTGTCCGGGAGGTCGGGAAACGCCGGTTAGGTTCGTCGGAGAGGTCAACCTAACAAAATAAATCCTTTCATCCTGCTGTGTCAGTCTCAATACTTCTCGGGAGAACGTTATTTCGAATTAGCCCAACTTGATTCTGGAGCGGGCGGGAATCTTGTTTTCACAGGCTTAGTGGAAAAATATCACATTCCTACCAGACCTCTGTCGAACCATATTTTGTTGCGCTGGGATGGGGGTCTCCTACCACGTCCCACCAACTTATCACAAGCTATAACCCTGCAGGGGAATCGCATTCGGAGAATCTCGTTTCATGTTTGCCTGGACTCTCTCCGCTTTCTTACTAGGTCTGCCTTGGCTCCAAAAGCATGCACCCGTGTGACTGGCAGACTGGGGATCCTTGCGGGGCGGCTTCATAAAATGTTTGGGTTTCCTGTTCATCCGTCCGCCTTCTCCTACACCAGCTAATCTACCAGGGCTCCCGATTCCTTATTGGTCTTCGTGATGTCTTTAATAAAAAGGAAGCTGGGACTTCCTCCTAAGACCGTATGATTGCCCATCAATCTACTCCCCCGGTATAGCCTCCCCGGGGCGTTTTACCCATTGTCTGCTGCTGAGACTGGGTCGATGTCCGAATATACGAGGAAATTGGCCAGGATTCATCCGGAAATCTCCTCCCCAGGGGAGAGGTTTCTTCTTCGTCAAAAAGAAAGACGGCTCTCTCCGTCCCTGTATTGACTACAGAGGCCTAAACTTGATCACAGGAAGAATAAGTACCCTGTTCCGCTCATTCCAAATTGTTTGATCATTAGGGGGGTGATCTTCCAAACTGGATCTTCGTGGAGCATATAAACCTAGTCTGTACCTCAGGGAATGAATGGAAACGGCATTCAACCCCGAGCGGCCATACGAGTTTTGGTGATGCCCTTTGGTCCTGTAATGCTCCGGCGTCTTTCAAGAGTTGGTCAAGAATATTCCAGACCTTCCCTCCTGGTTGTGGTGTACCTAGACAATCTTGGTCTTCTCTCCGGATCTCCAGTCTCAAGGGGGATTTCGTCAGGTTCTGCTCAGGCTCAGGCAGAATACCTCTTCGCCAAATCGAGAAGTCCCTTTTGAGCAGACCTCGCTTCCGTTTTTGGGCACATCATTTTCAGCGGCCTCGAATGGATTCGGAGAAAAACTTTGCCATGAGAAATGGCCCCGACCGGAGGGGTTGAGGCCATTCAGCGGTTCCTGGATTCGCCTTTATTACCGCCTCTTCATACCGATTCTCTTCCCACTGCCCAATCTCCGCCTCACCCGAAGGATGCTAACCCCAAACGTGGACGCCCGAAGCAAAGGGCCTTTCGTCCTTAAAACAGGCCTTCTCTTCCGCCCAGTCTGCATCGCCCCATGGCAAAAGCGTTCTTCCTGGATGGACGCCTCCTCTTCTGGAGCCGGGCGGTACTTACTCAAAAATCTTCATCCGGGAGGATGGTATCTTGCGGCTCTTCTCCAAACCTCCCTCTTCTGAGCGCAATTAATCCATAGGAGCCGAGAGTTATTGGCCCATCAAGCTGGCATTAAGGATGGCGTTACCTCGAGGGGGCTCTTCATCCGGTAATCATTTACACTACCCAAGAATCTGGTTACCTCCGCATCCCAGAGGCTTAACCCTCGCCAAGCCCGGTGGTCCTTGTTTTTTGCCCGCTTTCGATTTTTTTTCACTTTGCCCAGCCGACAAGAAATCAAGGCGGATCTTTGTCCGGTCTTTCCTGGTGTCGGATCTCGAGGGAGGAACCTAAACTATCATCGTCCCACCAAGTGATTCAGGTGGTCCGGAGCTAAATGTCTTCCTCCTTTTAAATTCGTTTCGGAACCTGATCGGGAGAGGATCCACACGGGGTCTTCGTCTTAACTAGCTGGCCAGTGGCAGAAAAGACCCCCCAGCTCATTACCCCTTTTGGTGGCCTACCTTGCACAAGGATTAATAATTTGTTTTGCCTGTGCCTCCTGTGCCCCAACAAAGTTCCAAGACACCTGCCTGCCGGCCCCTTTTTCTCCCCTTCCTGTACCCCGCTGCCCCTGGCAGCATTGCCTGGACTTCATAACATCTGCCCGTCTCTGCCGGTTGTTTGGTCTTTGGGTGGTCTTGACCGATTTTCCAAGAGGCTCACTTCTTCCCCTGCCAGGGTTCCTCAGCACCCAAGTGGCTAAAGACTTTATCCGCCCATCTTCCATCTTCATGGTCTCCTCGAATTGTGTCGGATCGTGGGGGCAGTTCACTCACTTTCTGGGGGCCATTGTAATTGCTAGACGTCACCCCTGGATTTTCCTCCGTTACCACCCGCCTCCAAAGGACAATCGGTGAATCAATCAAAAACTGACCATTATCTCCCGGCACTTCGTTAATGCCCACCATTCCGACTGGGTGGATCCCTGCCTTGGGCCGAATTCTTTAAACAATCACGAGAGCGAATCTTCCTTCAAATCTCCGTTTTTTTGGTAGCTTCGGTTCAACACCCTCGGATCCCTGTTCTGTCTTTTCTGTGGACAATCCAGCGGCAGAATCTTGATTAAGGAATTTTCCCCTAGGGAGAGTACCGGTCCGCACTTTTTGTCATCCGAGCGATGAAAAGACATCTGACAAAAAACTTGATCCTCCTCATTTTCCCTTGGGGATGGTCTGGTCCTCCAAGTATGTCCGGTCAAGATTTTCCTTCCTAAAAAAGTTGGTCCCGGTTCATCGGTCCTTTTGAGTTCAGTCAGATCAACCCATGTCCTATAAATTAAACTCCCGGCCAATTTGTGGATTCCCAACTCCTTCCATGTATCTCCCTCAAACGGTGGTCAAACTCTTTTGTCAATTACAGGTACACCTCCGCTCCATGTCTGCTGAAGTGAATTTGGTAGAGAACATTCTGGCCACTAAAAGGGTAGGAAGAAGACCTATTTTTGGTGGATTGGAAGGGGTTTGGTTCCTGAGGAGAGAACCTGGGAGCCTGGGAAAACATCCATGCCCTCTCATCCTGCTAAATTTTTTTTTCTGGCCTAAAGAGGGGGGGCCTGAGAGGGGGTACTGTAGCCCGCTCCTGCCCTCTGCCAGGCGGAGCTGTTCCCCCTGCCAGCGTCCTCTGCCAGGCAGGGACGTCCCCCCCTTACCCGCACTCACGTCCTCCTTCCGTCCTGCTGGGGCCGCGCCCCTCCTTCCCGCTTCTGGCTTGGGCCGCGCCCGGCCTTCCCCCTCTTAAAGGGCCGCACGTTTTTCAAAAAAGGTCCCCGGCCAATGCGGAGGGACTCCACCAATATAAAGTACTTCCCCTTAATGGAGGTGCCGAGCAATGTTGTTGTTGTTGCACTTTTTTACTTGCTTCAGCCCTCGGTGCCGTTACCTTTACCTGCCTGTTTCCTGCCCGTTTGCTGTGTTACCTGTCCGCAAGCCTACTTGGAGTTCGGCCGTCCATGTGGTGACCATCAGCTTTTCCAGAGACTCTTCCCGGCTCACTTGGGAGCGCTCATCTGCCATCTGACTGCAGCCCCCCGGAGGTCCGGATTCCTGCGGTGACCCTCGGTAATCCAGAGACCTTCGCCGCTTCACTTGGGCGCTCATCGCCTTCGACTGCAGCCCTACTGGAGGTTCGGACGTCTCATCGGGGGATCCCGGCTATTCCAAGACTCCGCCTGCTCACTTGGGGCTTCATCTCCCCACCGTCCTGTACTACCGGGAGGCTCCCCATCCAGGTGTATATACCTGCCTGTCTTTCCAGAGACGCCCCGGTCATTCCGTGACTCCCTGCCTACCTATCCAAGACTGCCCGGTCATTGCCGGACTCCCTGCCTACCTTTCCAGGACTGCCCCGGTCACTTGCGTGACTCCCTCCTATTTCCAAGACTGCCCCGGCACTTTGCCGTGACTCCCTGCCGTTTATCCGAACTCCCCGGTCCTTGCCGTGACTACCGTCCGTTTATCCAAGACGCCCCGGTCACTTGCCGTGACTACCTGTCCGTATATCAGAGACTGCCCCGTCACTTGCCGTGCCCCTTCCCCGTCTGCCAGAGACTGTCCCTTCACTTGCCGGACTTCCTATCCTCTCCCCGGGCCCCCCGCTCCTTTACAAGGAAACCTTCTTGTGTAATTAAAACTAGAGTTCGCCTCCCGACCCGTTACGGCTGCTCGATTTGACCTTATTAAGCCGAGAAAGCCAAGCAAGTCTAGGGGTCGAAAAAAAATACAGTTTACACCGGAACCATCAGTGTACTTGCAGAAAATATGCACCGGGTGTTTTTAGAAAAGTCGGCATTCAGTGGGCTATACTGTAAAATCACATGAAGGTTAAATAATGAATACATTATCTTAGTATAGAAAAAATTTGAGTTGGAATCCTCAGTGGTTGATACCTTTTAATGGCTAACGAAAAGATGGTAAAAATTGAAGTTTCGAGACTATCAGGTCTCTTCATCAGGTGAACTAATACAAAAAATCTGAAGAATCACATATTTATCACAAAACCAAAAAAAAATGCAATAGGTAAGACAAGTGACGTGAACAGAATATCATTATGGCAAGGGATGGCATAAATTGGAACAGTTATAGATAAGGAGAGAAAGTTTTTATTTCCCTCTGATTGGGGTTGGAAGTTTTGTGATTTTCACAGGGTATTTGGAGTAAATTCCTTAATTGATGTAATAGGCCATAAAACCATGGGACAGGTTATTCCACTTTAGGTTAAAGGTCCCATCAATTTGTATTCGCAAAAATTTTTCTGTCTCTGAATGTGAATCTCTTCTTTTCCGTATTTTATATCTACTTGCTATGTCGGGGGCAAAAATGTTTTGCCACAGGTAATCCATTCTTTTTTCTCTTATTGTGGGGATGAAATTATCCTTGTTCTGTTTTTGCCCGGGCTCCCCCTACAGACCCCCAGTTGGCATTTAGTACATATAATTAGGTACACAAATTAGGTGATGCGTGAAAGTACCTGGTATCTTGTGCCTGATGGAGTTGGGGATCTTTATCTTGTCCCCTGGTCATTATTTTTTCTATCACTGGCTAAAAGGTACAAGATATACATCTTTACGACATATAGTATAAAATATATCCATTGACAATATATAAATTTATATATATAATTTTATTTTGCTACAGAGGTAATACAGAAAGGGAAATTCATTGGGGGGGGGGCGGCCCGTATAATCTAAATAGAGAACCTGACACGTATGAGACATGGTTTACTACATAAACCTTTGCAATCCGTTACTTTTTTTTATTCCCTCATTATAATGTTAGTGTGTCTTGGTAAATTTTGGAGCGGGTTTTAAAGGATTAATTAACGAAAAAAACGGGCTGGACTCCCGCGCAATTTTTCCCCAGAGAGGCAACCAGTGCTGAGGGCAGAAATTAATAGCCTAGAGAGGGACCATTGTTTTTGGGGCCCTTGGCTAAAAAAAAAATCTGCCCCAGCCACCCCAGAATAGCAAGGGACATTAACCCCTTATTACCCCATATGCCACGCTACAAGGGCATTGGGAAAGAGGAGTAAGAGCCGGAATAGGCGCATTTTACAGATGCACCTTTTCTGAAGTGGCTAGAGGCAGATTTTTTTTAGCCAGGGGGGCCCAAAAACAATGGTCCTCTCTGGCTATTAATTTCTGCCATCAGTCACTGGCTTGCCCTCTCTGGCGGAGAACATTGCGGGAACCCACGCCAGTTTTTTCATGAAATAATCCTTTAATTAACACCTACAGCTCTAAAATTTTGCAAGATACACTACTAACATTATTAGTGAGGGACATATAAAAAAATAAGGATATGCAATGGTTTTACTGTATGTAAAACCATGTCTCATTCCTGTCGAGTTCTGTAATGATTTTACAGAAGCGAGAAATGAATTAATCGGGTATTCTGCTATCTACCTCTGTATGCAATATATATGTATTATATATTATAATATTTGTCTCACTGACCTATAATATGTATAATAAACTGTACATATGATTTCACAATATTTGAGGCCAGGATTATAATATGTCCATTTGCAAACCGGTGAGATCTCGCCGTACAGATTGCCATACGGATGACACATGGATACTTTGATGTGAAAAATTGCATCCTTGCATTGCACACGGATGACATACGAATCACTGTTCAGGGAACATTTTGTGCGATTCTCGTCCGTGAAAAATGGACCAATTTTTTATACGTTGTGGTGTGACTCAGCCTTGCTTCAAAAATTGGTGTCAGAGACTGAAGTATAACATTTCTGGCATGGCAGTCGTCAGAAGATCAAGATTCATTAAACGGTGGCACCTTTTTTGAATCAGTATCACTGACTCCTACACACCACTTTATCAAGACCAGCAAGAAAAATCAATGGTCTTGATATAAATTGAGGCCTTGTTCTCATCTGGGTTGTTTGACTCAGATGGAGCTTCCATCATATTTGGTAGAAAATTGAGTTATGACAAGCTACGGTGGAAATTTTTTTCCCCTAATTTCTTATTTGTGTGGACATACGCTAAATGAAAATTCTTGTCTTGGAGTGCAAAACTTGTAAAATGTAACAAAAATGTTGGTAAGTGATAATAGTTAGCAATTATCCATAGATGTAATAGTTTATTTTGTGGTTCTGAATAATAATATAGTCCTTTAGGTCGGGAGTACTTATATAGACATACAGTCATGGCAAAAGTTTTGGAATGACACAAATATTAATTTTTACAAAGTCTACTGCTTCACTTTTTCTAATGGCAATTTGCAAATACTCCAGAATGTTATAAAGAGTGATTATCTTAACAGCAATTACTTGAAATATCAATATTTGGCTAGAAAATGAACTTTATCCCCCAAAACACATTTCAACATCATTGCAGCCTGCCTTAAAAGGACCAGCTACCTCTTTTCAGTGATTGCTTCATTAACACAGGTGTGGGTGTTGATGGAAACATGGCTGGAGATCAATCTGTCATGATTAATAAGAATGACACGACTGGACACTTTAAAAGGAGGCTGGTGCTTGCATCATTTTTCTCTTCTGTTAACCATGGTTATCTCTAAAGAAACACGTGCAGTCATCATTGAAAATGCACAAAAATGGCCTAACAGGGAAGAGTAACGCAGCTAGAAAGATTGCACCTCAGTCAACAATCTATCGCATCATCAAGAACTTCAAGGAGAGAGGTTCCATTGTTGCCAAAAAGGCTCCAGGGCACCCAAGAAAGACCAGCAAGCGCCAGGACCGTCTCTTAAAAGTGTTTCAGCTGCGGGATCGGGCTACCAGAAGTGCAGAGCTTGCTCAGGAATGGCAGCAGGCAGGTGTGAGTGCATCTGCACGCACTGTGAGGCGGAGACTCTTGGAGCAAGGCCTGGTCTCAAGGAGGGCAGCAAAGAAGCCACTTCTCTCCAGAAAAAACATCATGGACAGACTGATATTCTGCAAAAAGGTACAGGCAGTGGACTGCTGAGAACTGGGGTAAAGTTATTTTCTCTGATGAATCCCCTTTTCGATTGTTTGGGACATCAGGAAAACGCCTCATTCGGAGAAGACAAGGTGAGCGCTACCACCAGTCTTGTCTCATGCCAACTGTTAAGCATCCTGAAACCATTCATGTGTGGGGTTCTTCTCAGCCAAGGGAATCGGCTCTCTCACAGTCTTGCCTAAAAACACAGCCATGAATAAAAATGGTACCAGAATTGTCCTCCAAGAGCAACTTCTCCCAACACTCCAAGAGCAGTTTGGCGATCAACAATGCCTTTTCCAGCATGATGGAGCACCTTGCCATAAAGCAAAGGTGATAAATAAATGGCTCAGGGAACAAAACATAGAGATTTTGGGTCCATGGCCTGAAACTCCCAGATCTTAATCCCATTGAGAACTTGTGGTCAATCATCAAGAGACGGGTGGACAAACAAAAACCTAAAAATTCTGACAAAATGAAAGCATTGATTGTGCAAGAATGGACTGCTATCAGTCAGGATTTGGTCCAGAAGTTGATTGAGAGCATGCCAGGAGAATTGCAGAGGTCCTGAAGAAGAAGGGTCAACACTGCAAATATTGACTCGCTGCATTAACTCATTCTAACTGTCAATATATGCTTTGTTACTTATGTTTGCAATTATATTTTCTGTCTGTGATAAAAACATCTGTCAAACACACATAAAAAACCAGAGGGCAGCAGATCATGTGAAAATATAATATTTGTGTCATTCTCAAAACTTTTGGCCATGACTGTATATGCTACTTTATGGGTAGACTAATTGGTGACGGCAGAGGTAAGATTTTTTTTTCTTTTCCCATTCTATACATTTAGTGATCTTGTGTAACCTTTCCATGTCTGCAGGTATGATGGATGGCAGGAATAATGCTTCGAGCCCTAGAAGGCTGAATTATAGGGTGTGTAGGGTTTTGATTAGAAAGTCTAAGCTTAAGCAATAACCTAATAACTAATAAAGCAGGGAGCCAGGCCAAGACATAAAAAGGCACAAACATTATTACATCCAGAGATTCCCATCTTTTATTAGTACAGAAAACAAGTATCAGGGGAACACCCAGTCTTGGCAAAAAGGGGCCTCCAGAAACATGATGTGAAATGGAGCATAATTATGTTGCCACAGGGCAAAAACTGTAACTTACAAGAGTTGCTGTCCAACATGTGCACAAAGTATTGCTGGGCCATTACATGTAACTATTGTTTGTAGCGATTGATAAAGTATAGACACGAGAACTTACTATGATAAGTCTACACATGTGGCAAAGATTAGGAACTTTCAGCTTGTGGAAATGCAGTCGCATTGGTAATATATTTTGCAGCTGCAAGAAAAAGAAAAAAGACAAATGATAGAAGCGTGAATAGAAAAAGAAATCTTGTATATACAGCCAATTAAGGCTCCTGTTATATTGTTTTTAACAGTTTTGTAAGACATTGTTTAGTATGCCTTGTCAGCTGGCAGCTGTTGGCCTGGGATAAGTGCAGGTAAGGAGCACTTCAGTGTAGGTGCACATAGGACTGATACAAACAGATTTTACACCATGTATTTGTGTGTTGGAAATATGTTCAAATTACAGTAACGTGAATACGATATTGAGAAATCTCATCCACATAATGTGGAATGGAAACTGACCTGCACTGAAATCCTCTGCATGGTCGTTTAAAGAGAACCTGACACAGTCCATGGGTAGTATGTATCAGGCACGGGCTGTACAATCACAGCCAGGTAGGTTTGACTTTGAAATGTTGCGCCATTTTAGGGAAAAACATACTTAAGAAACCACCAGGGAACAAGCCATGCAGTAGACTAGTCATACAGGTGGGTCCCCTAGCGGCTTCTCCCCACCCTCTGTCCTGGATTGACAGGTCTCAGCCTATACAAAGACCTATTGATCCAGGGCAGTGGGTGGGAGAAGTCGCTAGGGATCTGTCTACTCTACAGCGCGGTCTGGGTCCCCTGTGGTTTCTTAAGTATGTTTTTCTCTAAAATGCTGCAGCATTTCAAAGTCAAACATACCTGGCTGTGAATGTACAGCCCGTGCCTGATACATGCTGCCCACAAACTGTGTCAGGTTCTCTTTAGGCTTGGAACTTCCACATCCTTTGTTAAATTCATTTCTGCAATTAAATCGACAACAAAATCTGTGCACATTTTGTTGCATTTTTTGTCCCTGTAGATGTGGCTGTGTATTTTCCATTGTGGAAATTTGATGCATTTATCATATGCATCATTTTTTGCACTTTTTATCATTTTTTGCAGGATGCAGCTAGGCTCCTTTTTGATGGCTTGGTATTCTGTGTTATGCACATATAGTGCTGAACAGCCCGCCTTCCATCATAGGCGTTGAAAATAGGCTGTCATCCAGACACTGTGTATTGCACTTTCCTGTGTGACTTATGTCCTAAGCAAGCCTTATTTGTGTGCTTTTTCCACTAGGCAGCTAACACCTTCATCATCACTGTTTTTGTGATAGAGTGGCTGCTCTCATCAGTGGTAAGCACCTGTGCTGCTCCAGCCTTTATCTATGGGAGCTTGCTGCATCCTGCTAGTGCACTTGTCATTTGACAAGATTTGGTAAAACTATTTTTCATGTTGTGTTTTTGCTAAAGAAATTTCAGGATTTTTAAGTCCTTTTCATCCTTTTCTGTGAGCTTCCATTGCGGAAACCAGCTGATCAGCTGTGGATAGACTCTTAAAATCTCTTTAAGCTTAAGCTTTCTCTTGCTGCTAGATAAATGGGACTAATATACACTATTATAGGTACGAGTGTTATCCATGAAATACACAGGTAGCACTCATACGAGAAAAAATGACTCCTGAATTTGTCCTTTACTTTCTTGTTTTTTTTTCTGTGCACTTGTTTTCAATTTTGATCAAGTGTTTAGGACGTTATGTAGCTCCACATTGGATCTTCCTTAGATCCAACTAGGTAAATTATCATCTTGATAGATAACGTGCTGATTGTTGGGGGTCCAACTGATAAGTCATTGACTAATCATAGAATGTCAGGCTATGTTCACATGTTGCATTTTTTATGCGGTTTTTTTTTCTGCAGGCAAAACCTGCTCACTTTGCAGTAAGAAACTTGTTTCAAAAAAGCAAAAAAACAGGTGTTGCTTTGTTTTTGTTACTTTTTTTTTGCATTTTTGGTATGTTTTTTTCCTGCTTTTTGTCATGGTAAATTTATCTCTTGTGCATGCTGATAAAGTTTAAGGCATAAAAAAAAATCACTTCATCAGGTTTTGGCACAAAAAAACTGATAACTGCGTTTATTCAGTGTTTTTGCACCACCCATTGCCGGTAAAAAACACTGAAAAAACGCTGAAAGAAGTGACATGCTGCATTTGGCTAAAAACAAGGTGTTGCACAAAATACTGAGGACAAAAAAAACTAAGTTGTGAGCATGAGATTTTTATAAAATGTCATAGACATTGCTGGTACTGTAAAACGCAGCTGAAAGTTTGCATTAAAAAACGCATTAAAAAATGCTGAAAAAACGCAATATGTGAACATACCCTTAGAGTTGAGAGGGACATCCATGGTCATTGTGTCCATTGTGGCTCAATGCAAGATTCAATAAACTATCTCAGACAAATGTCTGTCCAGCCTCCTTCCTTTGAAGGAGAACTCACCACCTCTCGTGGCAGCCTGTTCCACTCATTGATCACCCTCACTGTCAAAAGGTTTTCTCTAATATCTAATCTGTATTGTCTCCCTTTCAGTTTCATTCCATTGCTTCTCGTGTTTCCATATGCAATTGAGAATAAGGATGATCCCTCTACACTGCGACATCCCTTCAGATATTTGTCTCCTCTTAGCCTTTTTTGCAAGCTAAACATTCCCAGATCCTCTAACTGTTCCTCCTAGGACGTACTTTGCAGTCCACTCACCATCCTGGTAGCTCTTCACTGAACTTGCTCCAGTTTTTCAATGTACTTTTAAAATGATGTGCCCAGAATTGGTCACAGTATTCCAGATGATGCCTGACCAAGTGATGTAGACTCTATGCTTCTCATAATACAACCTAGAACTGTGTTTGCCTTTTTTTGCTGCTGCATCTCACTGTTGACTCATGTGCAATCTGTGATCTATTAGTATACCCAAGTCTTTTTCACACGTGCTGTTGCTTAGTTCTATTAGCATTCTGTAGATATAATTTTAGTTTTTCTTGCCCAGATGTAGAATCATGCATTTCTCACTGTTAAGTACCATTCTATTAGTAATAACAGAAAATAAAAAATGCAGAGCACCACCAGTGTTACGTAGAGCCAATACCATCAGCTAGACAAAGATACCGCAGGCATAAAACCTTTTTTCCTTCAGGTGCACACCGGAACAAGATGCATAATCCAAGTGAAATGAAAAGAGGTGGCACTCACCGGAATGAAGTCCAAACTTTATTGGTCCAAAAAATGTTTAAAACATCTCAGGCAGGTGGGGGGCTGAAGAGTGCAAAGACGACAGCCGTTTCGCGCTGTATTGCGCTTCTATGGGTCACATTTTTTAGACCAATAACGTTTGTACTTCATTCCAGTGAGTGCCACCTCTTTTCAGTTCACTTGGATTATACCATTCTATTAGTCGCTGCCCATTGTTCAAGCTTATCTAGAATCATCTGAATCATTTCTTTGTGTTCTCTAGTGTTAGCTATCCCTCCTAGCTTTGCATCGTCTGCAAATATTATTAGTTTACCTTCACCTTAATCCTGAGAATGGGCTCTAAATTGGCATGTTAGAATGCAGTGTTGGCCACACCATTCCAATTATTGTCCATGGGACTGCTGGAGATTATTCAGATTATTGCTATCTCAACATACTATTGTTTCACTTCAGAGCCCCATTCTCGACACTGCTAGAGTTTCCCGCTGTCAGACCCCACCAACCAGTAGGTTATCCTCTGTTCTTAGGAATAACCCATTACGATGAAGGCAATACATGCAATGTAGGTGTTGGAGAATCATGTATCAGTTTGTCTGCATATTATGGATCTAATTTCCCATAAAATTTTCAGAATGCTCTGTAAGAAGGTAGGGGTCCATTTACATTGACTAATGGGGGCACTAAACGATCGCCAATCGGGAAACCTTTCCCAATAGGCGGTTTATTAATAGCATGCTTAAGCAACCTTACACAGGAATTCTCCCTTGGTAGCACTGATTTTAGTGTAAATACTCCTTGTGTAGGTCCATGTCATGCTCCTATAGGCACAGGTGCTCTGTGTACAGGGTTAGAATATGTGGTGTGGATATGCACATGACCCTTTATTTGTTCAGCTGTTCTAAATGTAGCTGCATCAAAGCTAAAACCAGTTCTAAGGACTGCCATGACAAATTTTAGTTTCTGTCAAACAAGTATCTGTCACTGTAATCTGCAAATGCCGGCCCTTTAATCAAGGAAGGCTGTGCACATTCTTTAATTATAGGGAATGGTAAAAATCTGAAAGTGAAACTGTATGGTTTCTAGTTTATAAATTAACTTGGCGGCATTATTGAACAATAGTCTGTTTTCCAATTCCCACCCTGATCCTTGGTAAAAATATACAGGATGGAATTTTACTTGAGGAAAGAAAGTCTTCCTAGGTTCAGAAAATGCCACATCCACAATTTCATATAGTACCTAGAGTATCACGTGGAAGGTTATGTATACAGTTTTCTTCTAACGTGTATATGAGCCCGGACAATTTATTGTCCAGGGAAATATCACTCCAGTATGTCCGATGTCAGACTGCTGAATGTATTTTCCCCCAGAGTTAGGCCACTGGCGGACATGTCTGGCGACAGCTCTCTCGTAGAGAACACAGGAGCGCTCAGCTGTACAAGTGTTCCTGTGTATGGAGAACTAGTCAGGATGGCTGCCAGAGAAACCATCGTTCGTACGACAGTCATCTAATGTGTATGGCGTCTTTATTTTCATTCTTTTTTTAATGCGAAAGCACCATAGTCCTTTAGAACTTCATTAGATCAATGGGAGTTTAGGTAGTGAGACTCCAACTGATCGCTTAAGACTCTGTGCTGATACTCTCTGCTTTAGGCCACGTTCACACGTTCAGTATTTGGTCAGTATTTTACCTCAGTATTTGTAAGTCAAAACAAGGAACAATCAGAGGAAAAAGTATAATAGAAACACGTCACAACTTCTATATTTATCACCCACTCCTAGTTTTGGCTTACAAATACTGAGGTAAAATACTGACCAAATGCTGAGCGTGCGACTATGGCATTTCAGGTACTGATTCCTATAAAGCTGTGCATATGGCCACATTCACATTTTAAGTTTTTGATCAGTATTTTACCTCAGTATTTGTAAACCCAAACCAGGAACAATCAGAGGAAGAGTACAGTATAATAGAAAGATGTCACTACTTGTGTATTTATCACCCGCTCCTGGTTTGGCTTACAGATACTGAGGTAAAATACTGACCGTGTGAACGTGGCGTTTCGGTACTAGCTCAATAGAAAGCTGTGCATACGGCCACATTCACTCATTCACACATTTACATTATTTATCCTGTTGTGATTTTGTAGTATAAAATGTCTTCTAACCCATACT
The DNA here is from genome assembly GCA_033576555.1 of Oophaga sylvatica. Taxonomy (NCBI): domain Eukaryota; kingdom Metazoa; phylum Chordata; class Amphibia; order Anura; family Dendrobatidae; genus Oophaga; species Oophaga sylvatica. The sequence goes on along the minus strand of JARQOD010001830.1, from coordinate 46,882 downwards.
AATCCACAGCTACATTGATAAATTTGCTAGCTTCAGCTCCCATATCTACAAGCATTTCCTGTTTGTGCAACTTCATCCTCTTGCCTAATTTTACCTTCACAATCCTTTTAGTAATTATTGTGACAGGGTGGTCCAAGTATCCACGGCCCACCCTGCTGTTACTCAAAAATGGCGAGCGTGCACGCTTGATTCTTATCACGAACACCGCACTGCACTTGCTCACTGAGCCAGTGCCCGTGTCCTGAGTAAGACAGACTGCACTCAAAGATACCTGTGGAGCGGGGCAGTAGCGGTGAAGATGCGTGCTTCAGACTAACAGGACCCTAAGCACGTGACTGCCAAGGGGCGGCGCGGCCACAGGTCTCTCAGAGAAGGCAGTAACAGACAGAGATTGTTTCAGGCCAGAGGACCTTAAGCATGTGACTGCTGATGGGCGTGGCCTAAGCTCCAGAGAGCTATGAGCAGAAGGAAAACTCCTAGAAGGGTAACTACGGGACAGAGTTACCAAGGGGCATAGACAAAACGGATAGTCAGGATAGCCAGGTCATACACAGAGGGAGCAACGCAGTACAAGTGGAGCAGGCAGAGAATAACCAGAACGTAGCCAAGGGATCAGAAAACCAGAACGGGCAAATACACAGTACCAAGACAGTAGACAAACTCACAACGAAGAGACGGACCGGGTCAAAACCAAACAAGCAACAAGATCAGGCACAAGGCACAGGCACACAGGAGGTCAACTAACTCAGCCGAGGGCAGGAGTATAACTGACACCAGACCTAGGTCAATTGGCAACTAAATAGCCGCCCTCTGCCAGAGAGAGGCTGTGTAAGGTTCTTTGTCTCTGTTGACATGTTCCTTGAAACTCAGTTTTCCATCGGCCATTTTGCTTTCTGTCTTTCTGCAGCTCTTGCCCTCAGTTAATATGGAGTTTCCAGTTTTCATGTTCCCGCCCTGATTCTTCCCTCTTGCTTCTTAAGCAGCCTCAGCTGAACAATCAGTGCTCCTGAATCAAGCCTCAGTCAGTCTGTGACCTGACTCCTGGAAACCTTGGACTTGTACTCCAGCTATTCCCTACTGAGGAACCTTGGAACACTTTTGGACTCTGGAAACCTGCTGTTTGGTGAATCCATGTTTGCAGAGGAATTACGGTACAGAGAAGAGATCCTGAACCTGCTTTGGAGATTTATTGTAGTGCTTGAAGTTACTCTGGCCTGCTGTGTCTCCTGTCGCTGTTCCTGCAAACTGTGTGAACTTTTCAGCATGCTTGTATGAAGTAATACAAGTCATTTCATTTCAACCTATGTCTCCTGTGTTTTCCTCGCACCCAAGCACAAGACGCTATAGGAACTGTACGCTATACATGACAAGATTCAGGAGCCAATGTTTAGTGTCTGCTGGGTCTGGGAAAGCCGTGTCTGCTGTGACTGTGGATATCAGATGTCCGTTTAATACCTTATGTGATGACAGTGGTTGTGACTTCTCACAACCATTCCAGGTGAGCGCATTCCCTTAAAATTTTACTCTGGAGTGTTACCACAGGTAAACACTATTGTTTTTTTTTTTTTTCCTTTCCTCTTCTCCTTCCAGCACTTCTGCCTTAAAAAATCTGGAAGGTGGAGGCCCGCATAAAGGAACTTTGCGGAGTGACTGATACAATCCTTTCAGATGTACAGACTTTAAAAACCCGTTTTGCAAGCCTACAGGACCTCACTAATCATAATTTGCAAGTGTTTGGACAGACTACCCAGGAATTGCGAGCCAGGATTGAGGCTCTAGAGGAACGAGCCCAGGCTCCTGCCATAACCCCGAGTTCTGGGATCCCCAAATTACCTCCTTTTCGTTTTGGCGGTGAACGTGAGAAATTCAGGGGATTTATTAATCAATGCAATTTATTTTTCTCTGCACATGCTTCACAATTTCCCACTGAACGATCCAAAGTGCTTACTATAATCATGTTGCTTACCAATAAGGCTTTGATGTGGGCAAACCCTCTGATTGAGACTGAGGATGATTGTTTGAATCACCTTGATGCTTTTATTTCAGCCATGGGGCAGGTGTTTGATGACCCCAATCGAGGTGCAACAGCTGAAGCAGCCATGTTAACTTTGCGCCAAGGTAAGCGTTCAGTAGCCGAATATGCCCTGGATTTCAGGAGATGGGCTCTTGATACCACTTGGGACACTTCCGCTAAAAAATCTATTTTTCGGAAAGGGTTGTCTCCACTGATTAAGGATGAACTTGCTCGTGCCGACCCTCCCACTGCGTTAGGTGACTTTATTAACTATTGTATCCGTATTGATGCTCGTCTGACTGAATGCAGACAAGAGAGATGGTTCGAAAATAATCGCACTAACCTTTTACTACCTCCCTCCTCAGCTAAGGAACCTTTGAGTAGGATCACAAGGGAACCAGAACCTGAACCCATGCAGGTGGACTCTTTACAAAGACGGGTTAGTGATGCACGCAAAGAACATCGTATAAAGGAAAATCTATGTTTCTACTGTGGTAAGTCAGGGCACTTCATTATAAACTGCCCCAGCTGTTCTCGTAAGACTACTGCAGCAGTCATTCACTGTGAGTGTTGCGAGAGGAGCTCTCTCATGTCCGAGCCTCAGGCTCCAGAGAGATCTGCTGCAAGAGATCTTGATTTCTCGGACTTAAACTCTGTTAGTTCTGGGGACGATGACGGTATAAACGCCTCAATTTTTCAAGTTTCCTCAGCGGTGTCCCAGCTGAGTTGTAAAAGAAACAATTCTCATTGCTTCCTTTCCATCAAACTCTGGGTTGACTCAGTCTGGGTGTCTAGCTCTGCTATGATCGACTCAGGAGCAAGTGGAAATTTTATGGATATCTCCTTTGCTCTGAAACAGGGGATACGTTCAGTGAAGAAGGCTACTCCAGTACAGATGGAGACTGTGGATGGCTCTCTACTGACTTCTGGACCAGTGGATCAAGAAAAGAGCCTTTGAGGGTCCTTATGGGTAAAGATCATCAGGAGAAAATGTCTTTTATGCTTATCTCTTCTCCCCACTTTCCCATTATTCTAGGGCTACCATGGCTGCAGGTGCAGAATCCTACGATTAACTGGGAGACCAAGGAATTACACTTTCCGGAGAAACAGATGAGTCAAGGAGTTTCAGCTTGCTCTGTTCCTAAAGGAACCATGTCAGTCCCTGAACTACCAGCTGTATACCAGGACTATGTGGATTTATGTGACAAGAAGAACGCTGATCAGCTTCCTCCTCACCGTCCATATGATTGTCCAATTGAATTATTGCCTGGAGCCGAGATACCTTTTGGTAAGATCTACCCCCTATCGGGGCCCGAGCTAAAAGCTTTGAAGGATTATATAGACGAAAATTTAGCCAAGGGCTTCATACGCCCCTCTTCATCTCCCGCAGGTGCACCCATCTTCTTTGTGAAGAAGAAAGATGGATCTCTGAGACCCTGCATAGACTATAGGGAACTCAATAAGGTTACTATTAGAAACCGTTATCCATTGCCTTTAATCCCTGAGTTGTTGGAGAGAGTGCGGCATGCCCAAATTTTCTCTAAACTGGATCTCCGTGGGGCCTATAACTTGGTCCGTATTAGACCTGGGGATGAATGGAAGACTGCTTTCAGGTCACGCTATGGACACTTTGAATATCTAGTTATGCCTTTTGGTCTGAGTACCGCCCCAGCCACTTTCCAACACTTCGTGAATGATATCTTCAGGGATCTCCTAGATACATTTGTGGTGATTTATCTGGATGATATTCTAATTTTTTCTAACTCCACAGAGGAACATCATGGACATGTGAGAATGGTCTTAGAACGCCTAAGACAAAACCATCTCTACATCAAACTTGAAAAATGTGAATTCCATAGGACCGAAATTCAATTTCTGGGGTATGTACTATCTATGCAAGGGATTAGTATGGATGGAAGCAAGACCCAAGCCATCAAGGATTGGCCAATTCCTAGAAATGTGAAGGAGGTGCAGCGTTTCATCGGGTTTGCCAACTTCTATAGACGTTTCATTAAGAATTTTTCTGAGGTAGTGTCACCTATCACCCAACTTACCCGGAAACAGTCTAGGTTCTCCTGGACCCCGCAAGCTCAGGAAGCATTTTCCTGTTTAAAGGATAAATTTACCACCGCACCTATCTTAGTACATCCCAACCCCGAGCTTGCCTTCATAATAGAGGTGGATGCTTCAGACTGTGCCGTTGGAGCTATACTCTCTCAGAGAACAGGTGAGAAGAATGTCTTGCATCCCTGTGCCTTCTTTTCCCAGCAGTTGTCTTCGGCTGAGAGGAACTACGATGTGGGCAATAGAGAATTGTTGGCCATTATTGCCGCCTTCAAGGAATGGAGACACCTTCTTCAGGGAGCTGCACAGCAAATAGTCGTCCTGACAGACCATCGTAACCTTGAATTTATCAGGTCGGCTAAGTGCCTGACTCCTCGCCAGACTCGCTGGAATCTTTTCCTAAACCAATTTAATTTTGTCATTTCTTATAGACCAGGATCGCGCAATGGAAAGGCTGATGCACTCTCTAGGATTCATTCAGCAGAGACACGTCCACTTACTCCTCCTAAGACTATTCTTCCTGACTCTAGATTCCTGGGAGTGATTCATAATCAAGACCTACTTAAGGACATCAAGGAAGCATACCATGCGGATTCTTTGTTGGCTCAACCCCCAAGGGACGTAAGTCTTGTCTTTAAGAGTGGTGTGTGGATTCAGGGACAACGTCTGTATATACCTGAAACAGTCAGGTTGAGAGTATTGCAACTCATCCACGATTCCAAGATAGCCGGGCATAGGGAATTCTAAAGACACAAGAATTTCTTTCTCGTTTCTTTTGGTGGCCCACTTACAGGAAAGATGTCTTAAACTATGTCACTTCATGTGAAGTCTGTGCAAGATGCAAAACACCTCGCTCCTCACCAACTGGTCTGTTGAAACCTCTTCCCACCCCGTCCCGCCCGTGGGGATCCATTTCTATGGACTTCATTGTGGAGTTACCAACCTCTCAAGGGAAGAACACCATTCTAGTGGTGGTTGACCGTCTAACAAAGGCAGCTCATTTTATCCCTTGTGTCGGCTTACCCACTGCAAAACAGACATCAGACTTGATGATTAAGAATGTGTTTCGCTTACATGGAGTACCGGATGAGGTCATTTCGGATCGAGGGGTGCAATTCACTTCAAGGTTTTGGCAAAATTTCTGTGCAGCATTGGACATTAAAGTAAACCTTTCTTCTGCTTTTCATCCCCAGACTAATGGACAGACAGAACGAACCAATCAGACCCTGGAGCAGTATCTCCGCTGTTTTATCTGCCACCTACAGGATGATTGGGTGGATCTACTTCCACTGGCTGAGTTCTCTTATAACAACTCTCAGAGCGCCTCCACTAAGCAGTCTCCTTTTTACTCCAATCTAGGTTATCATCCTAACATTCTTCCTCGATTTCCCATAGATACGCCCTTGCCGGCAGTGGCTGAAAGAATCACTTCTTTACAAAAGAATATGGATCTTCTAAAGGAAAATCTAGAATTGGCTCAGGAAAGGTACAAGAAAGCAGCAGATAAATTTCGTAAACCTGCACCAGCTTTCAAGGTAAGAGATTTGGTCTGGCTGTCAACCAGAAATCTTAAATTAAAGATTCCATCGTCTAAATTGGGACATAAGTACATTGGACCTTATAAGATCAGTAAGATAAGATAAGTGCTGTTGCTTGTCGTCTTCAACTGCCCAGAACTATGAGAATCCACCCTGTCTTTCATGTATCCCTACTAAAGGCTGCAACACCCAATACGTTTCCTGGACGTTCTTCTCCTTGCCCTGACCCAGTGCTGGTCGATGGTCAGGAAGAATTTATGGTGGAAAGGATTCTAGATTCCAGGTTGTACAGAAATCAGTTGCAATATTTGATTAAATGGCAGGGCTACCCAGTAGAGGACAACTCATGGGAACCAGTCAATAATGTAAATGCTCCTCGCCTGCTCCGCCAGTTTCATCAGAGGTACCCTGACAAGCCTGGTCTGAGGTCATCCGGAGGTTGTCCCTAAGGGGGGAGTAATGTAAGGTTCTTTGTCTCTGTTGACATGTTCCTTGAAACTCAGTTTTCCATCGGCCATTTTGCTTTCTGTCTTTCTGCAGCTCTTGCCCTCAGTTAATATGGAGTTTCCAGTTTTCATTTTCCCACCCTGATTCTTCCCTCTTGCTTCTTAAGCAGCCTCAGCTGAACAATCAGTGCTCCTGAATCAAGCCTCAGTCAGTCTGTGACCTGACTCCTGGAAACCTTGGACTTGTACTCCAGCTATTCCCTACTGAGGAACCTTGGAACACTTTTGGACTCTGGAAACCTGCTGTTTGGTGAATCCATGTTTGCAGAGGAATTACGGTACAGAGAAGAGATCCTGAACCTGCTTTGGAGATTTATTGTAGTGCTTGAAGTTACTCTGGCCTGCTGTGTCTCCTGTCGCTGTTCCTGCAAACTGTGTGAACTTTTCAGCATGCTTGTATGAAGTAATACAAGTCATTTCATTTCAACCTATGTCTCCTGTGTTTTCCTCGCACACAAGCACAAGACGCTATAGGAACTGTACACTATACATGACAGGCTGAAACCATTAACCCCAGTCTGACCAGGATGGGGCAAAGACAAAACCCCGTCCTGGGTCATGACAATTCTAAGCGTGCATATGACCTCCCCTGATGACCTGAGAAGAGAAACGTGTCGGGCAGGGGTGGGATTCAAAATTTTAACAACAGGTTCTGTGTTTGTGCGTCGGAAAACCACACCCATTTGTAAGCCAACCCATTGTAAGCCACACCCATTTTTAAAGCCACACCCATTTACACACACCCTTTTCCTCAAACATGTACAACAGTGTATGTAGACAGATGCCCCCCGCAGTGTATATACATGACTATGATATATATGATGTGTGACCTGATATGATATATAGTGACACCTGCGGTGTATATATGATATATAGATGATATGTGACATAGCTATGATATATATGGCTGCAGTCACTCCACCTGCCATCAGACTGTCCGCTCTTGGGCAGCACTCACCTGGGCTCTCCGGCACCGCTGTGACCGTCCCATCCCGATGCAGCAGAGACGCCGGGTCCCAGATCCTGGGGGCCCCTCCACCAGCCCACGAGCACACTGGTAGCAAACGGCCCATGCCTGCTCCTCATTGATCGGCTGCTCGTAGGATTTCAGCACCTCCTCCAGGGACAGCTCCCTGCGACCCCCCACCGCTGCTAGCCTGGGCCATCCGGCAGCTCCATCACCGGGCGCACACCGGGCGGCTCCCCATCACACGGCGCTCCGGTGCAGGGATGTGCAGGCGCTGCCTCCTCCGAGCCCTCCTTCCGGGCACTGTCATCGGTGGAGGGAGGAGGAGGAGCGGCTGTGCAGAGCCGCGCACTATACAGTACCTCACACTCCGGCTCCGCCTCGTGACTGAGAAGATGGCCGCGCCGCTACGCTACCCAATCGCACTGCACTGTCTCCAGAGATATCAGTGCGCGGGGGCCGGGGCCCGGCGGTGTTGCGGCGCGCCGACGCTGCATTGCTGCAACAAAGTAGTACCGGATCGCCGCTCTGATTCTCCCCGGTTCGGGGAACCGGCTGCTTTTTTAACAAGCGGTTCCACCGAACCGGGGAGAACCGGCTGAATCCCACCCCTGGTGTCGGGAGGCACGCTGGGCTATTTATGGCGAGTCCAGCTGAGGGAGAGCTGTGGACTGCCCTTGTAAGGGCAGGAGTTATGGGGTTCAGGGACATTATACTGACCCATAGGGCCTTGTAGGGTTACTACTCCTGCCTTTACTCTATTCAGACCTGATGAGGATTATCTCCTTTGACGCATCGATTGATGAGGGTCTCCTTGGTTGCCCTGTGAGCTGCAACATTGGGTTAGAGATTTCCTTTTTTGTAAGGTGTAACAAGCTGTCCTTGGACATTTCCTCACGCACTTCATACACATCCTATATACTATATATGACCGCTGTCATTTTCAGGTATCCATTGTGAAGTACTGATCAATACCTCTTTTCTACACCTATATGTGACCACTGTTGTTTTTGGGTCTATGTAAAGATTTGTTTCTGTATTGATCGATAGGTCTTTCTGTATATATTAGTCCACCACTGTGACTGTATTATAGTGATCTAATCCTAATTTAAGGAAGGCATTTTCGCTTATATTAATAAATTAAATGAATAAAGGCTGCCTGCCTTAGGATGTTGCAGGCAGCAGATCGCTCTTCACGGCATCTCCAGACTCTGTCACGTCTGTCACATGTGCTGAGTGTGAACCTGCTGCCTGCAACATCCTTCAGCATGACCGGTTTGGCAGTGGGTCAGTAATGGTGTGGGGTGGCATTTCTTTGGAGGGCCACACAGCCCTCCATGTGCTCGCCAGAGGTAGCCTGATTGCCATTAGGTACCGAGATGAGATCCTCAGACCCCTTGTGAGACCATATGCTGGTGCGGTTGTCCCTGGGTTCCTCCTAATGCAGGACAATGCCAGACCTCAAGTGCAGGGCCGCCATCAGGGTATTACAACTCTGACTGGCGTATGTGGCCTGATCAGCAGAGGGGGCCCGCACCGGGCCCCACTGCCCGCCCCCAGCGGCAGGATTCTGCCGATCAAGTTACTGAACCTGCATCCAGGACGCAGGTTCAGTTACTCTATTACCGTGCGGGCCCGCACTGTAATAGTTAACGCTGCCAGCCAATCGGAGGCTGGCAGCTGACGTCAGCGCGCACGTCACCGGCGCCTGACGTCATTGTCAGTTGCTGGCGAGTGCGCGCTTTCTCTGGATCATGGATGGATCATGGATCGCTCGCCACTGGAGCGCGGCAAGGTAAGGAGAAAGGGTTTTGTTTTTTTTAATTAACATTGCAAGCCAGGGGCCCAGCAGGATGGAAACGGGGCAGGAATCAGAATGGAGACGGGGCAGGATGAACACAGGCAGGATTGGAGACACTGGGGGCAGGATGGAGATGGGGCAGAATGGAGTCGGGGCGGGCTGGGGGCAGAATCGAGATGGGGCAGGATTGGAGGCACTGGGGGAAGAATGGAAACGGGGCAGGATGGGAGGCACTGGGGGCAGGATGGATACGGGGCAGGATTGGAGACATTGGGGGCAGGATGAAGACCTGGCAGGATTGGAGGCACTGGGGGCAGGATGGAGAGGGGGCAGAATGGAGACAGGGCAGGACTGGGGCAGAATGAAGACGGGGCAGGATTGGAGGCACTGGGGGCAGAATGGAGACGGGGCAGGATTGGAGACACTAGGGGCAGGATGGAGACGGGGCAGGATTGGAGACACTGGGGGCAGGATGGAGACGGGGCAGAATGGAGACGGTGCAGAATTGAGGGCAGAATGAAGACGGGGCAGGATTGGAGGCACTGGGGCAGAATGGAGACTGGGCAGGATTGGAGGCACTGGGGCAGAATGGAGACACTGGGGGCAGGATGGAGACAGGGCAGAATGGAGACGGCAGGACTGGGGGTAGAATGGAGATGGGGCAGGATTGGAGGCACTGGGGGCAGAATGGAGACGGGGCAGGATTGGAGTCACTGGGGGCAGGATGGAGATGGGGCAGGATTGGAGGCACTGGGGGCAGGATGGAGATGGGGAAGGACTGGGGGCAGAATGGAGACGGGGCAGGATTGGAGGCACTGGGGGCAGAATAGAGACGGGGCAGGATTGGAGACACTGGGGCAGGATGGAGACAGGGCAGGATTGGAGACACTCGGGGCAGAATGAAGACGGGGCAGGATTGGAGGCACTGGGGCAGGATGGATACGGGGCAGAATGGAGACGGGGCAGGACTGGGGGCAGAATGGAGATGGGGCAGGATTGGAGGCACTGGGGGCAGAATGGAGATGGGGCAGGATTGGAGTCACTGGGGGCAGGATGGAGACCGGGCAGAATGGAGACAATGGGGGCAGGATGGAGACGGGGAAGAATGGAGACCGGGCCGGACTGGGGGCAGAATGAAGACGGGGCAGGATTGGAGGCACTGGGGCAGGATGGAGACGGGGCAGGATTGGAGACACTGGGGCAGGATGGAGACAGGGCAGAATTGGAGACACTGGGGGCAGGATGGAGACGGGGAAGAATGGAGATGGGCAGGACTGGGGGCAGAATGGAGATGGGGCAGGACTGGGGGCAGAATGGAGACGGGGCAGGATTGGAGGCAATGGGGCAGGATGGAGACGGGGCAGAATGGAGACACTGGGGGGCAGGATGGAGACGAGGCAGAATGGAGATGGGGCAGGATTGGAGGCACTGGGGGCAGGATGGAGATGGGGCAGAATGGAGACGGGGCAGGATTGGAGGCACTGCGAGCACGATGGAGACAGGGCAGAATGGAGATGGGGCAGGACTGGGGGCAGAATGGAGATGGGGCAGGATTGGAGGCACTGGGGGCAGAATGGAGACACTGGGGGCAGGATGGAGACAGGGCAGAATGGAGACGGCAGGACTGGGGGTAGAATGAAGATGGGCAGGATTGGAGGCACTGGGGGCAGAATGGAGACGGGGCAGGATTGGAGTCACTGGGGGCAGGATGGAGATGGGGCAGGATTGGAGGCACTGGGGGCAGGATGGAGATGAGGCAGAATGGAGATTGGGAAGGACTGGGGGCAGAATGGAGACGGGGCAGGATTGGAGGCACTGGGGGCAGAATAGAGATGGGGCAGGATTGGAGACACTGGGGCAGGATGGAGACAGGGCAGGATTGGAGACACTCGGGGCAGAATGAAGATGGGGCAGGATTGGAGGCACAGGGGGCAGGATGGAGACGGGGCAGAATGGAGACGGGGCAGGACTGGGGGCAGAATGGAGACGGGGAAGGATTGGAGGCACTGGGGCAGAATGGAGATGGGGCAGGATTGGAGTCACTGGGGGCAGGATGGAGACTGGGCAGAATGGAGACAATGGGGGCAGGATGGAGATGGGGCAGAATGGAGATGGGGATGGACTGGGGGCAGAATGGAGACGGGGCAGGATTGGAGGCACTGGGGCAGGATGGAGACGGGGCAGGATTGGAGACACTGGGGCAGGATGGAGACAGGGCAGAATTGGAGACACTGGGGGCAGGATGGAGACAGGGCAGAATGGAGACGGCAGGACTGGGGGTAGAATGGAGATGGGCAGGATTGGAGCACTGGGGCAGAATGGAGACGGGGCAGGATTGGAGTCACTGGGGGCAGGATGGAGATGGGCAGGATTGGAGGCACTGGGGCAGGATGGAGATGGGGCAGAATGGAGATGGGGAAGGACTGGGGGCAGAATGGAGACGGGGCAGGATTGGAGGCACTGGGGCAGGATGGAGACGGGCAGGATTGGAGACACTGGGCAGGATGGAGACAGGGCAGAATTGGAGACACTGGGGCAGGATGGAGACGGGGAAGAATGGAGATGGGGCAGGACTGGGGCAGAATGGAGATGGGGCAGGACTGGGGGCAGAATGAAGACGGGGCAGGATTGGAGGCAATGGGGCAGGATGGAGACGGGGCAGAATGGAGACACTGGGGGCAGGATGGAGACGAGGAAGAATGGAGATGGGCAGGATTGGAGGCACTGGGGGCAGGATGGAGACGGGGCAGGATTGGAGGCACTGGGGCAGGATGGAGATGGGGCAGAAGGGAGATGGGGCAGGACTGGGGGCAGAATGGAGATGGGGCAGGATTGGAGTCACTGGGTGCAGAATGGAGACGGGGAAGGATTGGAGGCAATGGGGCAGGATGGAGACGGGGCAGAATAGAGACACTTGGGGCAGGATGGAGATGGGGCAGAATGGAGACGGGACAGGATTGGAGGCACTGGGGGCAGGATGGAGACGGGGCAGGATTGGAGGCACTGGGGTAGAATGAGATGGGGCAGGATTGGAGTCACTGGGGCAGGATGGAGATGGTCAGAATGGAGACAATGGGGCAGGATGAAGATGGGCAGAATGGAGACACTGAGGCAGGATGGAGACAGGCAGAATGGAGATGGGGCAGGACTGGGGGCAGAATGGAGCGGGCAGGATGGAGATGGGGCAGAATGGAGACACTGGGGCTGGATGGAGACGGGGCAGAATGGAGATGGGGCAGGACTGGGGGCAGAATGGAGATGGGGCAGGACTTGGGGCAGAATGGAGACGGGGCAGGATTGGAGGCACTGGGGCAGGATTGGAGACAATGGGGCAGGATTGGAGACACTGGGCGCAGGATTGGAGGCACTGGGGGCAGGATTGTAGTCACTGGGGGCATGATTGGAGGCACTGGGGGCAGGATTGGAGACACTAGGGGCAGGATTGGAGACACTGGGGTAGGATTGGAGCACTGGGGGCAGGACTGGAGGCACTGGGGGCAGGATTTGAGGCACTGGGGGCATGATTGGAGACACTGGGGGCATGATTGGAGACACTGGGGGCATGATTGAGACACTGGGGGCATGATTGGAGGCACTGGAGGCAGGATGGGACACTGGGGGCAGGATTGGAGACACGGAGGATGAAAGACATGGGGGCAGGATTGGGACACTGGGGCAGGATTGGAGACACAGGGCAGGATTGGAGACACAGGGGGCAGGATTGGAGCACAGGGGCAGGATTGGAGACAGATGGGGCAGGATTGGAGACACAGGGGGCAGGATTGGAGACAGATGGGGCAGAATTGGAGACACTGGGGGCAGGATTGGAAACAGATGGGCAGGATTGGAGACAGATGGGCAGGGTTGGAGACAGATGGGCAGGATCATGGGCAGGATGGGGAGATCATATGGGGCAGAATGGATACTCATGAGGGCTGGATGGAGAACATATGGCTGAAGCCAGGAATGAACACACGGGGACAGGATGGGGATAATATTACCACAGGGGCTATTTAAGGGATATTATTACTGTAGTGATGTATTTATTTTTTTTTTTTGAGATACTGTTTTAAATGGGGAGGTCCTGTTACTGAGCAACACTATGTTGCCTTTTTTTCTTCATCTGGTGTAGTTAGAAGTTGGGAAAAAATAAGTAATGCAAGTAGAGCTCTAGATAACTGTGTTATTTCCTGCAGAGATGAGCCCGGGCTGGAAGAAGTGACGGCGGTCTATGCTGGATGAAAGATGAAAAGCAAAGATGAAGGACTTCACCTAGAGACATCAGTGTTACCTGTACACTGACACTATACACTGTATACTATATACAGAAGTCCTGTGTACAATGTCACCAGTGAACACGGTATTACCTGTACACAGACACTGCATACTAAGTACAGATCTCCTGTGTATAATGGCACTTATAGTTATAGTATTGTTTTTTTTTATTACTGATCAGTATTGTAGTATTCAGTCACTATGTGGTGGTAATATGTGGTCTGGTCATGGTGTTGCGGTATTTGTCCCTTGTATGTGATATTATTTGGTCACTTTGTGGTGGTAATATGTGGTGTGGCGGTATTTGTTCCTTGTATGTGATATTATTTGGTCACTTTGTGGTGGTAATATGTGGTCTGGACGTGGTGTGGCGGTATTTATTCCTTGTATGTGATATTATGGTCATTTAAAAAATTGAAAAATAAATAAAAATATATCTAAATTGTATTGGATATTTTAATAATATATATTAATATGTTGCAGTAGAGTAGGGCTCGGCAAAAGAGTCTACCGTGTTATGGTGGCGGCTTAAAAAAATCTTTTGGCCAAAGCAAAAGCTGCTGGCTGTATGTGTGACCTGGTGATGGGAACTGTTAATGTGTGATTGGTGAGAAGTGGAGTTTTTCCAAGAGAGAGCGGTGGGACTGTGGACAGTTCGAGGGGTGGAATCAGGGCTGGGGTGGAGCCTGGGTGGAGTCTCAAGGGGGCCCCAAAAATGTTGCCAGTATGGGGCCTCAAAGTTCCTAGTGGCAGCCCTGCTCATGTGGCTGGAGTGTGTCAGCAGTTCCTGCAAGATGAAGGCATTGAAACTATGGACTGGCCTGCCCGTTCTCCAGACCTGAATCCGAATGCGCACATCTGGAACATCATGTCTTGCTCCATCCACCAACTGTCCAGGAGTTGACGGATGCTTTAGTCCAGGTATGCGAGGAGATCCCTCAGGTGAACATCCACAACCCCATCAGGAGCATGCCCAGGCGTTGTAGAGAGGTCATACAGGCAAGTGGAGGCCACACACAATACTGAGCATCATTTTGACTTGTTTCCACTTTCATTTTGGGGGTCTCTCCAAATCCAGGCCTCCATTGGTTCAAAAATTTGATTTCCATTGATGATTTTTATGTGATTATGTTGACAGCACATTCATCTTTGTACAGAACAAAGTATTAAATGAAAATATTTAATTCATTTAGATCTAGGATGTGTTATTTGAGTGTTCCCTTTATTTTTTTGAGCAGTGTAGTTTGCTCTTGTATATTCTGTAGACTTCAGGGTTTAATCTACAGGTATGTGAAGACCCACCAGAGGAAGGTTTATATTAATCTGACAGATCTATTCAAATCTCAAGGGTTTCTTCCTGTATATAAATATCCCTTTAGGTGATACGGTTAAGACTGATGATGGAAAGAAAAGTTATATCTTGCAGCAAACAAAAGAAAAGGTAGCACACTGCAGCGCTATAGCTTGCAAACCGAAAATGAAAAATATGAAAATGATTACATCATTACTTAGAAATATGATAAAATGAGAAGTCTTAGCACATAAGATGGCCAAATTTATGTGAGCCTGATAGCCACGTCAAGGCTCTTTCGTATATAGGTCCCTAACTAATGCCTATCCTCGCTTTAGAAAAGTCTGTCTGCATGGGAACCAATTGAATCCTCTTTTCAGACTAAAATCTACATCTCTGTGGGTGATGAACCTGCTGTAATTAAAAGGCTGTGACCACCAGGTGGAGTGCTCGGGCAGAAGGTAAATGAATACATATCAAAAAACTGACCGGCACATCCAAACTTAGATTCAGTGTGAACAGGTGCTATTAGCACCTGTTCACACTGAATCTAAGTTTGGATGTGCCGGTCAGTCTTTTGATATATATCTTGCAGCAAAGGCATTACATAACAAAGTAATTAGGATTAGACAATTCTGGCTAAGGGTTAACTTGTCGGGGAGGTGATTCTAATAGATGAAACAAAGAATCTGAAGATTTCTACTAACACTGGTCATACAATAATAATACTGCAATAATATCATGCTTCTCACATTTCACTTTTGCGTTTAGTCAGTCCCATGTTCCTTTTTCCTGGGGCACTTCCCATGCAGCAAGCCGTCTATTAGTGTCTGTGGTGGACTGATATAAGAAAAAGAACAAAATAAACTGTGGATAAACTACAAAGGTCTGATGTTAAAAGCGTTGCCAGGACATATACCGTACAGACCAAAAGTTTGGACACACCTTCTCATTCAAAGATTTTTCTGTATTTTCATGACTATGAGAATTGTAAATTCACACTGAAGGCATCAAAACTATGAATTAACACATGTGGAATTATACATTTGAAACACTTTACAAAAAATGTGAAACAACTGAAAATATGCCTTTATTCTAGGTTCTTCAAAGTAGCCACTTTTGCTTTGATTATGCTTATGCACGCAAAAAGTGAAGGATGGACTCTACATGCCTGGTTCCCACCGTGAAGCATGGAGGAGGTGGTGTGATGTGTGGGGGTGCTTTGCTGGTGACACTGTTGGGTATTTATTCAAAATTGAAGCGGTGAGCGATCCAGCTCACCCAAACATCTCGATTAGGTTCTGGTCTGGTGACGTGGAGGCCAGGTCATCTGGCATTTGCACCCCATCACTCTTCTTCTTGGTTCAAATAGCCCTTACACAGTCTGGAGGTGTGTTCTGGGGTCATTGTCCTGTTGAAATATCAACTATGACGGTCCAACTAAACCAAACCATCTGATTGGTTCAGTTGAGTGACATGTCCGCTGCAAGATGCTGTGGTAGCCATGCTGTTCAGTATGCCTTCAATTTTGAATAAATCCCCAACAGTGTCACCAGCAAAGCGCCCCCACACCATCACACCTCCTCCATTCTTCATGGTGGAACCAGGCATGTAGAGTCCATCGTTCACCTTTTCTGCGTCGCACAAAGACACGTGGTTGGAACCAAAAATTTCAAATTTGGACTCATCAGACCAAAGCACAGATTTCCACTGGTCTAATGTCCATTCCTTGTGTTCTTTAGCCCAAACAAGTCTCTTCTGCTTTGCTGTCCTACAGTGGTTCTGACTATTTACATGAGCTGCTGGTTTTTAAAATTTTTGGATTTCGGCAGACTTGGCCTTTGGTGACTCTGTAATGATTATACTTTATCCTCAGAAGCAGAGGTGACTCTTGGTCTTCCTTTCCTGGGGCAGTCCTCATGTGAGCCAGTTTCTTTGTAGCGCTTGATGCTTTTTGCAACTGCACTTGGGGACACTTTCAAAGTTTTCCCAATTTTTCGGACTGACTGACCTTTATTTCTTAAAGGGAATCTGTCACCCCATTTTTGCCCTATGAGATAGGGCCATTGCCATCAGGGTCTTATCTATAGCATTCTGTAATGCTGTAGATAAGCCCCCGATGTTACCTGAAAGTGAAGAAAAACGAGTTATAAAATACTGACCCAGGGGCGTACCGCCGTCCGGTCCGGAGGGAGTCGCGGTCCGGTTCGGCGCCTCCCATCTTGTAGCAAAGCCGGCCTCTTCTTTCCGTCGCGGCTCCTGCGCAGGCGCACTGCTCTGCCCTGGTGAGGGCAGAGCAGAGCACTACAGTGTGCAGGCGCCAGACCTCTCTGACCTTTCCCGGCGCCTGCGCACTGCAGTACTCTGCTCTGCCCTCACCAGGGCAGAGCAGTGCGCCTGCGCAGGAGCCGCGACGGGAGGAAAGAAGAGGCCGGCTTCGCTACAAGATGGGAGGCGCCGAACCGGACCGCAACTCCCTCTGGACCGGACCTGACGGCGGAACGCCCCTGGGTGAGTATTTTATAACTCGCTTTTTCTTCACTTTCAGGTGACATCGGGGGCTTATCTACAGCATTACAGAATGCTGTAGATAAGCCCCTCATGGCGGTGGCCCTATCTCATGGGGCAAAAATGGGGTGACAGATTCCCTTTAAAGTAATGATGGCCACTCGTTTTTCTTTACTTAGCTGCTTTTTCTTGCCATAATATACATTCTAACAGTCTATTCAGTAGGATATCAGCTGTGTATCCACCAGACTTCTGCACAACACAACTGATGGTCCCAACCCCATTTATAAGGCAAGAAATCACACTTATTAAACCTGACAGGGCACACCTAAGACGTGAAAACCATTTCCGGTGACTACCTCTTGAAGCTTATCAAGAGAATGCCAAGAATGTGTCCAAAGCCGTAATCAAAGCAAAAGGTGGCTACTTTGACGAACCTAGAATATAAGACATATTTTCAGTTGTTTCACACTTTTTTGTTAAGTATATAATTCCACATGTGTTAATTCATAGTTTTGATGCCTTCAGTGTAAATGTACAATTTTCATAGTCATGAAAATGCAGAAAAATCTTTGAATAAGAAGGTGTGTCCAAACTTTTGGTCTGTACTGTATATATATGATCTCTCCTTTGCTCAGCTCCTATTCACTTCAATAGGAGTAGAGCTGCAGCACCTGACAACAGGCACTGTGCTGTGTATGGAGCCAGTGCTGCATAAGGGGGGCTGAAAGGTGTGGGAACGAGACATTAGGAAAAATTTGTTTGCGTACAATTGAACTCTGAAAATGCACAAAAATTTGGATTCTCCAAAATCTGAATTTTTTGCAGTTCGTTGAGAATTCAGTAAATGGCTACCATTTTGCTGAACTGTAGAGGGCAAAATGGTAAAAGAAATATCTCGCTACTCACCTGTTCTGACACCTCTACAGCTTCACTCCGTACCAGGGCTTCCAGATCCAAGAAGGCCTCTGATGTGACTGCACAGTGCCATTGCAGTGTTGGGCAATGCAGGTTGCGATCTCACGACAAGTGACATAGAGAGCTTGTCAAAGGGAAGCAAGCCAAAAAGGCATGGATGCTTGGAACAGGAAGGTGAACACAAGAAGTGCAGAGGACTGGACGGCAGCCTGCGTGGGCAGTGGGGCTGGTAAACGTGAGATGAGGATTAACTTTTTTTATTACATCCAAAGTTTCTTATGCTCTGAGGTCTGATGAGACTTCCATAGCTTAATACGAGACGTTCAATTTGCATCAAGTAATCCTTTGCGGCGTCATGGCTTCTGTTATTAACACAATCCATTACACTAGCACGAACAGTGGGGCTGATTCATCAAAGCTGACGTAAAAAGCTTTGAAAAGTTGTAACATTTTTGCTTAACACGGAGCAATAATGAGTCGGCCCTATAGTCTTTATGCAGATAATCCTATATAAATCGTACCTGTCTTACAACAGTTTCCACTTTTTGGAACACCAACTTTACATTCAGTAAACCAGGTGACTTTTTTAGTGACTCATACATCATCTTGACACAAAAAAAATTGAAAATTTGCGCAGCCATCTCTTATATTTTAGACGAAAGCACCATGGACTGTTTTTGCATTATAATACAAGATGAACCAGTGGCTAACTGTTAATAGTGCAGACCATGCGGCCATTATGGGGCTCATGAGTCAGGGGGTCCTGGTGCCTGGTATCACCTGGCCTGATCTGTCCAGCATCGCACTGTCAGTTGGATCTGCATTGTAGTTGGGAGACATTAGCAACATTTGTATCAGAGCAAAGTTCTACTGTCTAGTTGTAAGGACCCTATACCTGTGCTTCCTGAATCTGACGCTGTCCGTCCTGTCTGCACTTGACCCTCTCCGTCCTGCTGTTACCCTTTCCTGAGTCTGTCCTGCTGTTACCCAGTCCTGAGCCTGATCCACTCTATCTTCACCTATACTGCTGCCCCCACCTTTCTAGTCTGAACCTGCACCTGTGTCACGTACCCGAGTCTGTCCTGTGTTCCTGCACCTATCCTGCCTGTGCCTCATCCAGCATCTGTCTACCAGTCGCACCCCTCCTGTTATCCAGTTCCTGCTTCCCTGCCCCTTTGGGAGTCAGCTGCCGCGTCTCCCAGGTCTGTCCTGGAGTAGTATATGACCAATTTGGGCGATAACACGATATCAGCCTTCACCGCTGTAATAAAGTATCCGTAGGATCAAGATGAGTTGAACGTTTTTTATTTCACAACCCTGGACGAGCGTCTTTTTAAGTGAAAAAAGCAATTGCATAGTAACTGTTCAAGGGCAGAGGGTTTAAAAAGGCTTTTTACCTTTTTTAAGCTCACATTCTACCTAATTTTTTTGGCATATGTGGTGCGAGAGTTGACCTTGCATGAATCATAGAATGGTAGAGTTGGAAGGGACCTCCTGGGCCATCTGGTCCAACCCCCTGCTCAAAGCTGGATTCACTAAATCATCCCAGACAGATATTGGTCCAGCCTCTATTTGAAGACTTCTATTGAAGGAGAACTCACCACCTCTCGTGGCAGCCTGTTCCACTCACTGATCACCCTAACTATCAAAAGTTTTTTCTAATATCTAATCTGTGTCTCCTCCCATTCAGTTTCATGAGAATAAAGATGATCCTTTTACAATGTGACAGCCCTTGAGATATTTGTATACAGCTATTAAGTCTCCTCTCAGTCTTCTCTTTTGCAAGCTAAACATTCCCAAATCCTGTAACCATTCCTCATATGACACTTATTGTACTCTATATGCCGATATGTAAAAAAAAAAATTCTTTAAATGAAAATCAATAACCATTAAATAGAACCTTTGAAAATAACCATACATATGAGGTTAGAGGCTGGTAACTTCATGCCTTCAGAATGTAACTTCTGATGAGTTATGATGTCACTTGTGCATGACTTGACTCATTTTGAAAGAATTTCACAATGGAATCCAAAACTGTCAGTGTAGAAGAAGCACACCTGGTTTGGAGGCTCACATCATACTATATTTGGTCTAGAAAGAGATCTGTAAGCATGAAAACAAAAAGTCCCCCTGCTAGTCATCTACCTGGCCCCTCTACCATCAGCCCAGAGATTTGCTTTATAGCAGGCTCCTAGACATAAAAAGTCTCCATAGCTCTTTTGGGATAGTTTTATGTGCATGCTCTGTGTCATGAGTAGGGGCAGTTGAAGAGTTTGATGAGTTGAGGGTAGCAACATTCTGACATGCAACGCTTGAGCTAAACAATCTTAGCTGGTAGTGTACTCTGCACCCTACAAGACTGCTTAGCTGTGGTGATGCAATTGTCCTTTAAGCCACTGTGTGTAATTGACAAACACGTCTGTGGGAGTACTATGCTGAAACTTGCTGTGTGTACTCTGCACCCCATCTGTGAAAGTACTGTCCTTTAAGCCACTGTGTATACTCTGCGAACCCATCTGTGAGAGAACTGTGCTAAAAGCCGCTGTGTGAACTCTGCCACCCCGTCTGTGGGAGTACTGTCCTTTAAGCTGCTGTGTGTACTCTGCACCCCCCGCCTGTAGGAGTACTGTTCCTTTAAGCTTCTGTGTGTACTTTGCACTCCCCCTTGTGGGAGTACTGTCCTATAAGTCACTGTGTATACTCTACACCCCTCACCTGTGGGAATACTGTTCCTTAAAGCTGCTGTGTGTACTCTGCACCCCATTATTTGTGGGAGTACTGTCCTTGAAGCCGCTGTGTATACAGTCATGGCCAAAAGTTTTGAGAATGACACAAATATTATATTTTCACATGATCTGCTGCCCTCTGGTTTTTATGTGTGTTTGACAGATGTTTTTATCACAGACAGAAATATAATAATTGCAAACATATGAGTAATAAAAGCTTATATTGACAGTTAGAATGAGTTAATGCAGCAAGTCAATATTTGCAGTGTTGACCCTTCTTCTTCAGGACCTCTGCAATTCTCCCTGGCATGCTCTCAATCAACTTCTGGACCAAATCCTGACTGATAGCAGTCCATTCTTGCACAATCAATGCTTTCATTTTGTCAGAATTTTTAGGTTTTTGTTTGTCCACCCGTCTCTTGATGATTGACCACAAGTTCTCAATGGGATTAAGATCTGGGGAGTTTCCAGGCCATGGACCCAAAATCTCTATGTTTTGTTCCCTGAGCCATTTAGTTATCACCTTTGCTTTATGGCAAGGTGCTCCATCATGCTGGAAAAGGCATTGTTGATCGTCAAACTGCTCTTGGAGGGTTGGGAGAAGCTGCTCTTGGAGGACATTCTGGTACCATTCTTTATTCATGGCTGTGTTTTTAGGCAAGACTGTGAGAGAGCCGATTCCCTTGGCTGAGAAGCAACCCACACATGAATGGTTTCAGGATGCTTAACAGTTGGCATGAGACAAGACTGGTGGTAGCGCTCACCTTGTCTTCTCCGAATGAGGCGTTTTCCTGATGTCCCAAGCAATCGAAAAGGGGATTCATCAGAGAAAATAACTTTACCCCAGTCCTCAGCAGTCCACTGCCTGTACCTTTTGCAGAATATCAGTCTGTCCATGATGTTTTTTCTGGAGAGAAGTGGCTTCTTTGCTGCCCTCCTTGAGACCAGGCCTTGCTCCAAGAGTCTCCATCTCACAGTGCGTGCAGATGAACTCACACCTGCCTGCTGCCATTCCTGAGCAAGCTCTGCACTGCTGGTAGCCCGATCCCACAGCTGAAACACTTTTAAGAGACGGTCCTGGCGCTTGCTGGTCTTTCTTGGACGCCCTGAAGCCTTTTTGGCAACAATGGAACCTCTCTCCTTGAAGTTCTTGATGATGCGATAGATTGTTGACTGAGGTGCAATCTTTCTAGCTGCGATACTCTTCCCTGTTAGGCCATTTTTGTGCATTGCAATGATGACTGCACGTGTTTCTTTAGAGATAACCATGGTTAACAGAAAATAAACAATGATGCCAAGCACCAGCCTCCTTTTAAAGTGTCCAGTGGTGTCATTCTTACTTAATCATGACAGATTGATCTCCAGCCATGTCCTCATCAACACCCACACCTGTGTTAATGGAGCAATCACTGAAAAGAGGTTAGCTGGTCCTTTTAAGGCAGGGCTGCAATGATGTTGAAATGTGTTTTGGGGGATAAAGTTCATTTTCTAGCCAAATATTGACTTTGCAAGTAATTGCTGTTAAGCTGATCACGCTTTATAACATTCTGGAGTATATGCAAATTGCCATTAGAAAAAGTGAAGCAGTAGACTTTGTAAAAATTAATATTTGTGTCATTCTCAAAACTTTTGGCCATGACTGTACTCTGTACTCCCCCGCATGTGGCAATACTGTCCTTTAAGCCTCTGTGTGTACTCTGCAAACCTATCTGTGAGAATAAAGTGCCAAAAGCCAATGTGTGTACTCTACACTCCCCTGCCCGTGGGAGTATTGTCTTTAAGCTGCTTTATGTACTCTACACCCCCCACCTGTAGAGTACAGTCCTCTAAGCTGCTGTGTGTGTTTTTTAGTAGTCTGGGAAAAAAATATTGTCATCAGTCATCTTGTTGCTATTTCTAGGCCAAAGAAATATTTTTTCAGGACCACTGTGTGTTTTCTAGTAGCACTGCAAATAAATAACTGGCATCAGCCATCTCGTTGCCATTTATAGGCTAAAGAAATAATATTTCTCGACTGCTGCATCGTTTTTTTTGCGAGTAGTGTGTCTTAAAAAATCAATGTACTCTGCAATAGTTTTTTTGCTAGTAGTGTGTGTAAAAAATGAAAAAAAATACTGTGCCTGCTTAACAACTGGCGAATTGGCCTTATTGTTACCAGTGCTGATTACTGGGTGGCCACCCTGCTGGATTACCGCTAAAAGGACAACGTACCATCATTACTTCCGTCACTGAAGCGTTATCGCAAAATGCCTGAATATAAGAACACGCTGGTAGAGAAACTACTGATTGATTTCACACCTGACAGCAGGAGCTCAGTGAAAGAACAAGACAGAGGCGGAGGAGGTAGTCACCAACGCATCTAGGACACCGCCAGCACCTTGGAAGACAGGGTTAGTATGATCGAAATGTGGTAAAACAATGAGCATGCCACAACATCTAGCACCACCATGTCATACAATCCATATTAGCAGGAGGCAGCTTTACAACAACATGATTGAAAAGTACCTTCCACACATCTCCACGTACTAATTGATGAGTCTGCCCCATTTAACTTCTGGGTCTCCAAATTGGACACATGGCCTGAGTTTGCCCTATATGCCTTGGAGGTGCTGTCCTGCCCTGCTGCAAGTGTACAGTCAGAACATGTGTTTAACATGGCAGGGAGTGTGATCACAGACAGGCGCATCCGCCTATCCACAGCCAACATGGGGAAGCAAGCTAACGTTCCTTAAAATGAACCAGGTGTGGATCCCACAGGACTTGTCCATAACTTTGGATGACTACACAACTATATCAGCCGTACTCTATTTGCCATTTATTTCATTTGGATGCCTCCTCCCCAAATAAAAAAGACAAAAAACTGTGTTGGCTACTTGCTCCTCTGCCTTTTTCATCTACACCACCACGTTCAACTCCACATCCAGTTGGACCTCTGAGTTGTTGGCTTAAAAAAGAGTTATACTCTGCAACTGTGTATGAATACTGTGCAAAAAACTGTGTGTGTGCGCACTCTGCATGCGTATCTGTGGGAGTACTCTGAAAAAGCCTCTGTGGGGTTACTCTGCAAAACAGCCTCTTTTTTTTTATTTTGGTAAATAGCAAAAACAAAAAGCGGTGGAGTCTAACAATGGGCGGGTTCGGCTGGTATACTTCTATATTCAGCTAAAAGTATGGACGAGTCCTGCGAGATCCACGTCTGGTTCATTTTTTCATCCTCTACCTTGTGCTTCCACTGAGCCCTCGCTGTTGGGTGAGGACTACATCAGTAGTGCGCCTACCAGCTTGTGCTTGTATTCCCACATTTTCCGATCCCACTCTAGTCATGGAAGTAAGGATGGTATGTTGTGCTTGTAGTGGGAATCCAGCAGGGTGGCCACACAGTAAATCAGCACTTATGACAATCTGGGCAACTCGGAGGTCATTGCACAGGCAGAGCAGCATATCTTGGCTCATGTGTGCCAGACTGCCCACAGGCAACGACATGCTGTCTTCGGTGGGCGGTGTATTGTCTGTGTCCTCTATATCGTCTTGTATTAAGCAAGTCTCATTCACAGCAACAAGCCCTTTTATAGACATCATTTCCTTCCACTGTAGTCTGCTCCAGGGCCAGTATGGCACCCTGTTTCGCAATACTTCATCACACTCTAGATTGGCGCCACAGTACAGTTCAGCATGTTTCTCTACGTGTGCTCAGCGGCTCCACATGCTATCTCTATGGACGCCCTGGATCTACCACTCGAGACCCTCAATAGTCCCACAGTCTCGGTCTCTTAAGGTCTGTACCTTCGGCATTTATCAAGTTCAGGGTTTCTTGTGACATGTCCTATCCAATGACACCTTTAAGTTGGAAAGCCACTCTGTCTTTTCTGTCAGTTCCCTTCTACTTATTGCTGTGGATCACCATTTGGCAGCACTGCACACTTGTTGTTCTCCAACTTCTCACTCACTCTATTCAGAAAGTAAATCTGCCGGCGGAGCAGGTCAGTTGTCCATCTCCTTACATAATCTTACAAAGACTAGGTGATGTTAAGATCAGGTCTTGTGAGGGTTATAAAATTTACGTGAGGAACATTTGGGATAATAATACTCACTACACCCCTAGATGAATCCCTTCAGTGGTGTAGTATTCAAAATAGGGTCACATAATGGGGGTTCTGCTAGTTCAGCACCTCAGGAAATCTTCTAATGGCACACACAATCTATTCCAAAAAATGATTTGCTCCAAAAATCAAACGACGCTCATTCCTTTGTGAGCCCTGCCATATGCCCAAACAGTAGTGTATAACCACATACAGGGTATTGATGTAGAAATTACATAACACATT
Source organism: Oophaga sylvatica (assembly GCA_033576555.1). Classification (NCBI taxonomy): domain Eukaryota; kingdom Metazoa; phylum Chordata; class Amphibia; order Anura; family Dendrobatidae; genus Oophaga; species Oophaga sylvatica. The sequence continues at coordinate 21,949 of JARQOD010001830.1, read as the reverse complement.
ATGGACTCCATTTTTTCCTGTTACTCATTATGAAAATGAAAACGCCATATTTTTCTGAAAAATAACACATTTTTTGTTTTCATGACCCAGTGTTATAAAATTCTGTGAAGCACTTGCGGGTTCAAAATGCTTGCAACAACTTTATAAAATTCCTTCAAAGGAGAAATTTCCAAAATTGAGTCATTTGTTGAGGTTTCTGCTGGTTTGATTGTTCAAGAGTTTTCCAAATGTGACATGGCATCTACAATCTGTACAAGCCAAATAATAGTAACGTAATAGTACATCAGGTCGAGTGCTGGTGTAAGGCCTCGCTCACACTGCCATATAACACAGCCGAGCGCTATCCATTGTTTTATCATGTAGCACTCAACCCAATATTATTCAATGGGGCAGTGCAGATTTGCGATTAATTATTTTCTTGCGCCGATTCGGCATGTGAAAACAATTGCAGCATGCTGCCGGTGAATCCAATGATCGGATCATGCGCACCCATACAAATACAGGTGCTTCTCACAAAATTAGAACATTATCAAAAAGTTAATTTATTTCAGTTTTTCAATACAAAAAGTGAAACTTATATACAGGGTGATCCAAAAGTAGGTGGACAGTATGTGTAATAGGGTTATGAAGGGTGAGATTTATCAAACATGGTGTAAAGTGAAACTGACTCAGTTGCCCTTAGCAACCAATCAGATTCCACTTTTCATTCTTCACAGACTCTTTGGAAAATGAAAGGTGGAATCTGATTGGTTGCTAAGGGCAACTGAGTCAGTTTCACTTTACACCATGTTTGATAAATCTCACCCTTCATAACCATATTACACATTCTGTCCACCAACTTTTGGACCACCCTGTATATAGTCATTACAAACAGAGTGATCTATTTCAAGTGTTTATTTCTGTTAATGTTGATGATTATGGCTTACAGCCAATGAAATCCCAAAAGTCATTATCTCAGTAAATTAGAAAAATTAACAAAAAACACCTGCAAAGGCTTCCTAAGCATTTAAAAAGGTCCCTTAGTCTGTTTCAGTAGGCTCCACAATCATGGGGAAGACTGCTGACTTGACAGATGTCCAGAAGGCAGTCATTGACACACTCCACAAGGAGGGTAAGCCACAAAAGGTCATTGCTAAAGAAGTTGGATGTTCACAGAGTGCTGTGTCAAGCATATTAATGGAAAGCTGAGTGGAAGGATAAAGTGTGGTAGAAAAAGATGCACAAGCAACATGGATAATCTGCAGCCTTGAAAGGATTGTTAAGAAAAGGCCATTCAAAAATTTGGGGAGATTCACAAGGAGTGGACTGCTGCTGGAGTCATTGTTCAAGAGCCACTACACACAAACGTATCCAGGACATGGGCTAATGTGTCGCATTCCTTGTGTCAAGCCACTCATGACCAATAGACAATGCCAGAAGCGTCTTACCTGGGCCAAGGAGAAAAAAAAACTGAACTGTTGTCAGTGGTCCAAGGTGTTGGTTTCAGATTAAAGTAAATTTTACATTTCATTTGGAAATCAAGGTCCCAGAGTCTGGAGGAAGAGTGGAGAGGCCACAATCCAAGCTGCTTGAGGTCTAGTGTGAAGTTTCCACAATCAGTGATGGTTTTGGGAGTCATATCATCTGCTGGTGTAGGTCCACGGTGTTCTATCAAGACTAAAGTCAGTGCAGCCGTCTACCAGGAAATTTTAGAGCACTTCATGCTTCCCCCTGCCAGGTTTTTTGGAGATGGAAATTTAATTCTTCAGCAGGACTTGGCACCTGTCCCCACTGTCAAAAGTACCAGTACCTGGTTTATAAACAACAGTATCACTGTGCTTGATTGGCCAGCAAACTGGCCTGACCTTAACCCCATAGAGAATCTATGAGGTATTGTCAAGAGGAAGATGAGACACCAGACCCAACAATGCAGATGAGCTGAAGGCTGCTATCAAAGCAACCTGGGCTTCCATAACACCTCAGCAGTGCCACAGGCTGATAACCCCCATGCCACGCTGCATTGATGCAGTAATTGATGCAAAAGGAGCCCCAGCCAAGTATTGAGTGCATTTACTGAACATACATTTCAGTAGGCCAACATTTCAGATTGTAAAATCATTTTTCAAGCTGGTGTCATAAAGTATTCTAATTTACTGAGATAATGACTTTTGGGTTTTCATTGGCTGTAAGCCATAATCATCAACATTAACAGAAATAAACACGTGAAATAGTTCACTCTGTTTGTAATCACGCTATGTAATATATGAGTCACTTTTTGAATTGAAGAACTGAAATAGTCACTTTTTGATGATATTCTAATTTTGTGAGAAGCACCTGTATATGGGTGCATATGAAACAATAGACTGCACTCGGATGGCATCTGAGTGCAGTATAATTGCGCCAGTGATGGAGGAGATGGAGAAACTGCTCCTACAGAGTTTGAGCTGATTACCATTTGCGTAATTGGCACATTCCTTGCATGACCGAATTGACAGCCGTCTGACCCTGACCTAAGGGCTCATACCCATTTGCGAGAAAAAAACGGTCCGATTTCCGGACCAAATAAATGGCCGAATGCTATGCGAGTGTCATGTGAGCTATAATGCAATTTCTGTGTGATTTTGCAACGGAACATCTGCATGACATGCGTATGCAATCCATGTGCAATGCGATTTTAACATGAGTTTTTTACATACAGCAGTTCTCTCTATTGTAAAAGCTCATGTTAAAATTGCATTTTAAAACAAAATTGTACACATCATTTTAAAACAAAATAATCTTCAAAACAGACATAATATATAATAGATAGATAGATAGATAGATAGATAAAAGAAGAGATTAGAGCAGCACAAAGAAAGAGTCCGGGTGCAGAGCCCCCCAGCAAATACCAAACCTCAATTATAAAAATCAAGAAAAATTGGAGACAGCACACCATTTGTAGTGAAAAAGAGCTATTTAATAAGCCCAAAAGGCGACATTTCGGTCAAAACAGGAACCTTTCTCAAGCAGTGAACATGTGAAAGTGCCAGGTATATAAACTATGTTCCAAATTATTATGCAAATTGATTTGTAAGTGTCATAGCGTTTTTTTTTTGTAAATGAAACCCATTGATGGTATTGTGTCTCAGGGTTCTTTGGATAACTGAAATCAATCTCAGATACCTGTGATAATTAGTTTGCCATGTGAGCCCAATAAAAGGAAAAATGGATGTTCCACACTATTAAAGGGAATCTGTCACCCTAAATTGGCGGGATATTTAAATGATGGCAGTCAGGTCAGATGGGCGGTGTTTTGGGTACTTGCCTTAACATGTTGTTCGCCGCTGTCTCCATTATTTCTGGGAATTGTAGTCGTTGCCCTCCATATAACGCGCCTGCGCATTGCAATCTGCGGGCAAAGCATACTGCGCGTGCGCAATTCAAGATTGCAATGCACAGGCGCGTTATATCGAGGGCAACTACTACAATTCCCAGAAATAATGGAGACAGCGGCGAACAACATGTTAAGGCAAGTACCCAAAACATCCCCATCTGACCTGACTGCCATCATTTAAATATCCCGCCAATTTAGGGTGACAGATTCCCTTTAAGCAGGCCAGAGTTTTCAAGTAAAATGGGAAAGAAAAAGGATCTCTCTGCTGCTGAAAAGCATCAAATAGTGCAATGCTTGGTCAAGGGATGAAAACATTAATATTTCCCGAAAACTTAAGCATGATCATCGTACTGTTAAGAAATTTGTGGCTGATTCTGAGCACAGACGTGTTAGTACTGATAAAGGCAGAATGAGGAAGGTTTCTGCCAGGCAAGTTCATCGGATTAAGAGAGCAGCTGCTACAAGCCATTACATACCAGCAAACAGATATTTGAAGCTGCTGGTGCCTCTGGAGTCCCTCGAACCACTGGGTGTGGGATCCTTTAAAGGCTTGCTGTGGTGCATAAGCCTACGATTCAGCTACCCCTAAACAGTGCTCACAAGCAGAAACGGTTGCAGTGGGCCCAGACATACATGAAGACTAATTTTCAAACAGTCTTGTTTACTGATGAGTGTCGAGCAACCCTGGATGGTCCAGATAGATGGAGTAGTGGATGGTTGTGGATGGCCACCATGTGCCAACAAGGCTGTGACGTCAGCAAGGAGGTGGAGGAGTCATGTTTTGGACCGGAATCATGGGGAAACAGCTGGCGGGGCCCTTTAAGGTTTCTGAGGGTGTGAAAATGATCTCTGCAAAGTATATAAAGTTTCTGACTGACAACTTTCTTCCATGGTATAAAAAGCAGAAACGTGCCTTTAGGAGCAAAATCATCTTCGTGCATGACAATGCACCATCTCATGCTGCAAAGAATACCTCTGAGTCATTGGCTGCTATGGGCATAAAAGAAGATAAACTAATGGTGTGGCCACCATCTTACCCTGACCTCAACCCTATAGAGAACCTTTGGAGTATCATCAAGCAAAAGATCTATGAGGGTGGGAGGCAGTTCACATCAAAACAGCAGCTCTGGGAGGCTTCATGCAAAGAAATACAAGAAGAAACTCTCCAAAAACTCACAAGTTCAATGGATGAAAGAATTGTGAAGGTGACATCAAAGAAGGGTTCCTATGTTAACATGTAACTTGGCCTGTTAGGATGTTTTGGAGTTAAGTAGCTTTTTTGTTCAGTGAATGTGACCTCCTAATGCTGCAAATTCCACAATTGAGCATTTTCAGTTCTTTAAAACAGATCAAATGTTCAGAAATTCTACTGTGCCTAATAATTTGGAACAGTGCATTTTGAGTTTTTTTTCCATTTTGGAGATTATACTGTTATCATTGGGAGGTTTCTTCAATAAAATTCGATGTATACTCTAACGGGTGATGACTTTTATTAGACTGACTGTCATTTGCACCGACCACTTAGGAAAATCAGGAAAAATATAATTTGTATAATAATTTGGAACATAGTGCAAAGAGTATACATAATTATAATCATTTACATTAATCATTGTAAGAACATATATTTACATTATAATTAACATGCATAAAGTGCAGACAGTGATGCAGGAAAGATATATATCTTTTTACCGTGTTAGCCAGTAGATAGAAAAATATTTAGAATTGAGAGTCCTCAGTGGTTGATACCTTTTAATGGCTAACTGAAAAGACAGTGATGCAGGAATTATTCATCACATAAAGTGCAGTGCATAAATATAGATAGAGAAGGCACTGAAAAATATGCATTTAGACATCAATTGGTAATAATAAAACAGGTGTACAACCTTGTTAATCACATCCATGACTTGCCTGTCACGCTGTCTCTGCATAAGGAGGACCGGGGTCTATGCTGACCCTAAGCTGGGGTCCTGACTAATCCCTCTGCCTGGAGGTACTGTTGATGGTACAGAGGTCCAGGCCGCCAGCGTAACCCTATCTCCTGTGAATCCCTGACCACTGTAATCTAGTCCTGAGAAGGACCCTGATTACCACCACAGGGAACGGGAAGGTAACTGCCTACACACAGTATAAGACGAACGAGACAGTACAAGGGGTAAAATAAAAGATACCTTGCATACAAAACAACAACTACAGAGGGAACACCAAATGGTAAGGAGATAAATAGTAAAGCGAGGAGAGGAGAAAACCACAACAGGTACTCTTAGCTTTAGACTTCTCAATATGATCCGCTCTGCTGGTCTGCATGAATGCTTTCACCGACACTCTCCCTAGCAGACAGGCAGGTATATGAAGAAATCCAATTATCGCAACATTAATTGCAGCTGAGCAAGGCTGGTCTTGTCCAGCACAGAGAGAGGGAGAATTAACTCTCTCACTGCCGAAAAACACCCAGCAGCAGAAAATCAGCTGTGAGTGTAAATGTATGTAGTACAGTTCATATAGCGTCTTGTGCTTGGGTGCGATGAAACACAGGAGTCACAGGTTTGATATAGAAAAGTCCTGTATTACTTCATACAAGTTGGCAGAAATAGTCACTACAGTTTGCAGACACAGAAACAGGAGACACAGCAGGCCAGAGTAATCCAAGCTCAGCAATCACTCTCCAATACAGATTCAGGATCTTCTTCTCTGTTACCGTAAGTCCATGCAAACGTGGGTCTTTCAAAGAGCAGGGTTCAGAGTCCACAAGTGCTTCAGAGTTCCTCAGTAGGAATAGCTGGAGTACAAGGTCCAAGGCTTACAGGAGTCAAGTCACAGGTTCACTGCAGGCTAGATTCTGAAGCACTGATTGCTCAGCTGTGGCTGCTTAAGAAGCAAGGAGAGAATCAGGGCGGGAAACATGCAAGCTGGAAACTCCATTTTGACTGAGGGCAAGATAGCTGCAGCAAGACAGAAAGTAAAATGGCTGACGAACAAACTGAGTTTCAGGAATATATACATAGAACCTTACATTACTCCCCCCTTAAGGACAACCTCCGGATGACCTCAGACCAGGCTTGTGTGGGTACCTCTGATGAAACTGACGGAGCAAGCGAGGAGCATTAACGTTATTGACCGGTTCCCATGAGTTGTCCTCCATGGGTAGCCCTGCCATTTAATCAGATATTGTAACTGATTTCTATACAACCTGGAATCTAAAATCCTTTCCACCACAAATTCTTCCTGACCATCGACTAGCACTGGGTCAGGGCAAGGAGAGGAACGTCCAGGAAACGTATTGGGTGTCGCAGCCTTTAGTAGGGATACATGAAAGACAGGGTGGATTCTCATAGTTCTGGGCAGTTGAAGACGACAAGCAACGGCACTTATAATTTTACTGATTTTATAGGGTCCAATGTACTTATGTCCCAACTTAGACGATGGAATCCTTAACTTAAGATTTCTGGTTGACAGCCAGACCAAGTCTCCTACCTTGAAAGCTGGTGCAGGTTTACGAAATTTATCTGCTGCTTTCTTGTACTTTCTTGAGCCGATTCCAGATTTTCCTTTAGAAGATCCATATTCTTCTGTAAAGACGTGATTCTTTCCGCCACTGCTGGTAAAGGCGTTTCTATGGGAAATCGTGGTAGAATGTTAGGATGATAACCTAGATTAGAGTAAAAAGGAGACTGTTTAGTGGAGGCACTCTGAGAGTTGTTATACGAGAACTCAGCTAATGGAAGTAGATCCACCCAATCATCCTGTAGGTGGCAGATAAAGCAGCGGAGATACTGCTCCAGGGTTTGATTGGTTCGTTCGGTCTGTCCATTAGTCTGGGGATGAAAAGCAGAAGAAAGGTTTACTTTAATGTCCAATGCTGCACAGAAATTTTGCCAAAACCTAGAAGTGAATTGCACCCCTCGATCCGAAATAACCTCATCGGTACTCCATGTAAGCGAAACACATCTTTATCATCAAATCTGATGTCTGTTTTTGCAGTGGGTAAGCCGACACAAGGGATAAAATGAGCTGCCTTTGTTAGACGGTCAACCACCCCTAGAATGGTGTTCTTCCCTGAGAGGTTGGTAACTCACAATGAAGTCCATAGAAATGGATCCCACACGGGCGGACGGGGTGGGAAAGGCTGTAACAGACCAGTTGGTGAGGTGCGAGGTGTTTTGCATCTTGCACAGACCCCACATGAAGTGACATAATTCAAAACATCCTTCCTGCAAGTGGGCCACCAAAAGAAACGAGAAAGAAATTCCTGTGTCTTTAGAATTCCTCTATGCCCCGCTATCTTGGAATCGTGAATGAGTTGCAATACTCTTATCTGACTGTTTCAGGAATATACAGACGGTTGTCCTGAATCCACACACCATTCTTAAAGACAAGACTTACGTCCCTTGGGGGTTGTGCCAAAAAGGAATCCGCATGGTATGCTTCCTTGATGTCCTTAAGTAGGTCTTGATTATGAATTATCTAGGAATTTTAGAGTCAGGAAGAATTGTCTTAGGAGGAGTAATTGGACGTGTCTCTGCTGAGTAAATCCTAGAGATGCATAGCCTTTCCCTTGCGCGATTTCCCGGTCTATAAGAGATGATAAAATTAAATTGGTTTAAGAAAAGATTCCCGCGAGCCTGGCGAGGAGTCAGGCACTTAGCCGACCTGATAAACTCAAGGTTACGATGGTCTGTCAGGACGACTATTTGCTGTGCAGCTCCTGAAGAAGGTGTCTCCCTTCTTTAAAGGCGGCAAATGGCCAACAACTCTCTATTGCCCACATCGTAGTTTCCTCTCAGCCGAAGACAACTTCTGGGAAAAGAGGCACAGGGATGCAAGACATTCTTCTCACCTGTTCTCTGAGAGAGTATAGCTCCAACGGCACAGTCTGAAGCATCCACCTCTATTATGAAGGCAAGCTCGGGTTGGGATGTACTAGGATAGGTGCAGTGGTAAATTTATCTTTTAGACGGGAAAATGCTTCCTGGGCTTGGGGAGTCCAGGAAAACCTAGACTCTTTCCGGGTAAGTTGAGTGATAGGTGACACTACCTCAGTGAAATTTCTAATGAAACGTCTATAGAAGTTGGCAAACCGATGAAGCGCTGTACCTCCTTCACATTTCTAGGACTTGGCCAATCCTTGATGGCTTGGGTTTTGCTTCCATCCATACTAATTCCTTGTGTAGACAGTACATACCCCAGAAATTGAATTTCGGTCCTATGGAATTCAACTTTTCAAGTTTGATGTAAAGATGATTTTGTCTTAGACGTTCCAAGACCATTCTCACATGTCCATGATGTTCCTCTGTGGAGTTAGAAAAAATTAGAATATCATCCAAATAAATTACCACGAATGTATTAGGAGATCCCTGAAGATGTCATTCACCAAGTGTTGGAAAGTGGTGGGGCGGTATCAGACCAAAAGGCATAACTAGATATTCAAAGTGTCCATAGCGTGACCTGAATGCGTCTCCATTCACCCCCAGGTCTAATACGGACTAAGTTATAGGCCCCACGAAGATCTAGTTTAGAAAAAATTTTGGCATGTCGCACTCCCTCCAAAACTCAGGGATTAAAGGCAATGGATAACGGTTTCTAATATAACTTTATTGAGTTCCCTATAGTCTACGCATGGTCTCAGAGATCCATCTTTTTCTTTACAAAGAAGATGGGTGCACCTGCAGGAGATGAAAAATGGGCGTATGAAGCCCTTGGCTAGATTTTCATCTATGTAATCCTTTAAAGCCTTTAGCTCGGGCCCCGCCAGGGGTAGATCTTACCAAAAGGTATCTCTGCTCCAGGCAATAATTCAATTGGACAATCATATGGACGGTGAGGAGGAAGTGGTCAGCGTTCTTCTTGTCACATAAATCCACATAGTCCTGGTATACAGCTGTAGTTCAGGGACTGACATGATTCGTTTAGGAACAGAGCAAGCTGAAACTTTTGGACTCATCTGTTTCTTGGAAAGTGTAATTTCCTTGGTCTCCCAGTTAATGGTAGGATTCTGAGCCTGCAGCCATGGTAGCCCTAGAATAATGGGAAAGTGGGGAGAAGAGATAAGCATAAAGGGACAGTTTTTTTGATGATCTTTACCCATAAGAACCCTTAAAGGCCTGTTTCTGATCCACTGGTCCGAGGTCAGCAGGGAGCCATCCACAGTTTCCATCTGTACTGGAGTAGCCTTCTTCACTGAACGTATTCCCTGTTTCAGAGCAAAGGAGACTGTAATAATATTGTAGGAACTCGAGGATTCTGATAGCGTGGGGCAATGAACAATCAGAGACGGGTTTCTTTGAATGCAAATAATGTATTTGTGAAACAGCAAAAAAACCCCAAAAACAATATTCAAACAACCCGTAGTGACATGCAATGAGTCCATATATATATATACACAAGTCCAGTTATATGAATCCGGATATATAAGTCTTTGAACCTCTATAGCGAGGGTGGTAAAGTTCTTACGACGGAGTCCTCACACAAATGTGACCACAAGGTAAGTCTGAATGCACAGATAACGTGGCTGGATTTACACACTGCTGGTGTTGGGAAAAGTCAGATCCAGGTATGCAGAAAACACAGGGAGGTCCAGGAACAAGTTAATCTCAGTTGTGGCTTAATCAGTGAAGTCCAACAACAAGTTCATATGTCAGTAAGGTTCCAGTAAAAAGTTCCAACAGCTCTCACCAGAGGTAATGCACAAAGGGTTAAAAAAGCAACAGTTCAGAAACACAGTTCTTATCAGATGGAGTGAACAAGGGTTTAAATTCCAAGTCAACAGTTTAGGGGATAACACAGTACTTTGTGCAACTTACGTATGCAGAGAATGTCCAGAGCCATGGTAGAACTGCTGTGGCTGAGAAACACCTGAAGATAAGGCTATGCACTTTCCTGGTAAACACACAAAGATCTGTGAGGAACAAAGCAGCTGGGTTGCAGGGAACGGAAGCAGAATATTCCAGCATGAAGCCAGCACCTGACCAGGCTTTAAACAAACGAACAGGAAGTAGGGCACACAAACAGCAAACTCCACTTAACAAAGGGCAAAATCATTGCCAAAGTTACCTAGAAAACCCGGAATACTGACATTACTCCCCCCCTAAAGACGGCATCCGACGGTCCTGGACCAGGCCTGTCCGGGTATCTCCGATGAAACTGAGCAATCTTTAGAGGCGCATTGAGTTACTTACTGGTTCCCAGAATCATTTTTAGGAGAGTAACCTTGCCATCTAACTAGATACTGAAGGGCCGGTTTCTATGAAGTCTCGAATTAACAATATCCTGTAACACGAATTGTTCTTCGCCATCAACCAACACTGGTGGAGGGGGAGGTACGATACGTCCCTGAAACGTGTTAGGAGAGACTGGTTTTAATAAGGAAACATGAAATACTGGGTGTACCTTTAAAGTCCGTGGTAGCTTCAACCGACAGGCAACAGAGCTCACAATCCCAGTGATCTTGAAGGGGACCGATGAATTTCTGTCCCAGTTTCTGCGAAGGAACCCCCAATTTTAGATTCTTGGTGGACAACCAAACTGAGTCTCCTACCTTATACATAGGTGCTGGTTTCCGGAATCTATCGCCGAACTTCTTGTAACGCTCCTGTGCTGTGGTCAGGGAGTCCTTCAAAACTTCAAGATTACGTTGCAACGCCGTCACTCTGTCTTCAACCGCTGTACCAGAAATCGTAACCGGGGGACCTAGGCAAAATACTTGGATGATAACCCAGGTTGGCAAAAAAGGCGTTACCTTCGTGGAACTGTTTTTGGGAGTTGTTGTACGAAAATTCCGCTAGAGGAAGTAGCTTCAGCCAATCGTCCTGCAAATGACTGACGTAACAGCGTAGATATTGCTCCAAGGTTTGATTTGTCCGTTCGGTCTGCCCGTTGGTCTGAGGATGGTATGCAGAAGACAAGCAAACATTAATGTGGAGCGCAGAAAAAAAATCCTTTCCAAAATCTAGAGTAAATTGTATTCCCCGGTCAGAAATGATGTCATCTGGTACCCCATGCAGCCGGAAAAATGTTCTGGATAACTAGATCTACTGTCTCTGTAGCTGAGGGAAGACCAGCACACGGAATGAAATGAGCAGCTTTCGTTAAACGATCTACTACCACCAAAATAGTATTTTTCCCACCAGAGGTGGGTAACTCCACAATAAAGTCCATCGAAATAGACCCCCAAGGGCGAGACGGTACAGGTAGCGGTTTAAGAAGACCAGTAGGTGAAACGCGAGGAACCTTGTACCGGGCACAAACTTCACAAGAGCGGACATAGTCATTCACATCCTTCAAGCAGGTAGGCCACCAAAAAAAAACGAGTTAACAATTCCTGCGTCTTCTGTACCCCCTATGACAGCCAATTTAGAGTCGTGGACCAATTTGAGAAACTCGAAGTCTTACAGCCTCTGGGACATAAATACATCGATCTCTAAGCCACACACCATTCCGAAGGACAAGATTCACATTGTCAGGGTGGAGCTGCAAGAAATACGTCACCGCATAGGCCCAGCTGATCTCCTGCCACAAGTCCCGGTTCCGGAGCACTCCAACGAAATTGGCCTCCGACAAGATGGTCTTCGAGGGGGTTTCCCAGGCACGGAATCCACGGTATGGATTCGGGATATGCGTCAGCTTTCCCATTACGTGAACCTGGGCGGTACGAAATAATAAAATTAAACTGGTTCAAGAACAAACTCCACCTAGCTTGTCGAGGAGAAAACACCTGGCAGACTTAAGGAATTCCAAATTGCGATGATCCGTGAGTTACTCTACCTGCTGAGTTGCCCCCTGCAAATGGTGTCTCCATTCCTTAAAGGCAGAAATAATTGCCAAAAGTTCCTTATCTGCCACATCATAGTTAAGTTCTGCAGAAGATAACCTACGAGAGAAGAGGCACACGGGTGCAGCAAACCTTTGTTCCGGTACGTTGTGAGAGGATAGCTCCCCAAAGCACAGTCAGACGCGTCCACCTCCACGATAAAAGGCTGTGCAGGATCCCGGGTGCATCAATATTGGAGCCGTGGTAAAACAACCCTTCAGGCGATTTAAAGGCTTCCTGAGCTTGCGAAGACCATTCAAACTTCTTCCCCTTCTTGGTGAGGAGAGTGATGGACGGACAATTTCTGAAAAATTTCGGATAAACGTCTATAAAAGTTTAGCAAAGCCCAATGAATCGTTGTACCTCCTTAATGTTTCTGGGACCGGCCAGTCCAAGATTGCCTGGATCTTGCTGGACTCCATATTCAATCCCTGAGGCGAGATAACATAGCCTAAAATTGAATTTCAGAACAATGGAACTCACTCTTTTCGAGTTTGATGTACAAATGATTATCTCTCAAACGTCTAAGTACGGTCTTGACATGTTCCTGATGTTCCTGTAAGGAGTCAGAAAAGATTAAGAGTCATCAAGGTAAATTACCACATATTGGTCCAATAAATCCCTGAAAATGTCGTTGGCTTAAATGTTGAAAAGCAGCAGGAGCGTTACAGAGTCGAATGGCAATCACCAAATATTCAAAATGTCCATACGGCATCTAAAAGCTGTCTTCCATTCGTCTCCGGGCCGTATACGGAGTAAATTATATGCCCCGAAGATCTAATTTGGGGAAATACCTTGGCCTGGCGAACTCTTTCCAACAATTCTGGAATTAGGGGCAACGGGTACCTGTTAGAATGGTTACCTTTTTTTAACTCCCGGTAGTCAATGCAGGGTCTTAGAGTTTCCATCCTTCTTCTTTACAAAGAATATTGGAGCTCCCGCTGGTGAAGAAGATGGTCGGATAAACCCCTTGGCTAAATTCTCATCTATATACTCTCGTAAAGATTTTAATTCCGGAGCCGCCAACGGGTAACATGGCCGAAAGGAATCGCTGCTCCAGGAAGCAATTCTATGGGCAGTCATACGGTCTATGTGGGGGAAGTTGATCTGCCTTCCTTTTATCACAAAATGTCTGAGAATTCCTGATATATCAAGGGAGAGTAGGTACCGTATCACCTCTTCCAAGTTCTGGGTAACTGGAGCCGCTACGTTGGACTGGGTGGTAGAACTGGGACTTCGGGAGAAAGGTTATCTCCTTGGTTTCCCATTGATGATTGGATTTTGTGACCGTAACCAGGGAATTCCTAAAATTACAGGAAAATGAGGAGAAGATATTAACATGAATGAAAGTGTTTCTTGATGGTCTGGTTCCATCTTACACTCCAGAGGCACTGTCTCCCGATCTACTGGTCCAGAAAACTTTATGGGGAACCATCCACCGTTTCCATAGTGATTGGTGAAGCTCTTAGTTGTGTCTTTATACCATGTTCCTTTGCAAAAGAAGAATCCATGGAAATTCCCACCTGCTCCAGAGTCTATCATGGCAGAACTTGATATCCACTGTTCCTCCCACTGAATCTGTATAGGAAGAGAAAATGTGAATATTTCTCCCCTTGATCTTTGGGGAAGTGGGCATCAGTTATTGGGGGAAAAACCGCATCTAGATGTAGACTGGTTTCCGAAACTTCAGACTCAGCGTCTGTGTTATCATTAATCCCCTACTACGCAACACCTTGTTGGGTCGCCTAGGAATTTAGGACAATTGATGAGGAAATGGTCGATTGCCAAAGGGAAACATAAGCGCTCCGGAGCGGTGTTGCGGCGTTCTTATTCTCAAGTCTCGCAGGGAGTCCACCTGCTAGGCACCTCCTCAGCCTCTGGGGTTTTTGCTGGGGTTTTCCCCGGAGGAAGAGAGTAATTGTAATGCGATTTACAGCGGGCCCCATTTTCTTGTCTGGTTCGTTTAAAGGATATCAATACGTTACCGTGCTGTATAAACATTCAAATCCTGTGGAGACTCGGAACGAGCTAGTATTCCTTGATTGATTTGACAAACCTTTTCTAAAAAATGGTAATAAAGCATTGTGTTTCCCACTGGGTGTCCCCACTACCTTTTAAAATCGTAACATATTTAGATGACTGTTTCCCTCCGTAAGGAAAGAAAGGGCCCAAAATTCAGCGGTAGCACGGCGGTTGGGTTTGGGAAATTTGCGCCATGGCTGCAAAAAATTTTCCAAATTATTTAGCGGGTATATGACTTTCAACCATGGATTTGCCCAAGCCGTGAAAGTGATTTCAAAAAACATAAATAAATACTTTGAACCTTAATTATCAGACCGGTATTTAGGAGGCATGATACTCAAAAAATAATATACTTGATTAACAAACCCACGGAATGACTCGGTCACCATTTTAAAACAAAAATGGAGGCATTTGGGCATACTGGTGGATGGGTAGGCTAGTAGGTAAGGTCCTCGGGGCCCCTTTAACAGAACTTTAAGATCTTGGAGAGCTGACCAAACCCCGTGCATTGTGGTTAACCGGACCCAAGTTTAATCTGTTTGAGTGCAGCCCACCTCCTGCTGAAGGGGTTTTAAAAACTATGGTGAACAATTTGTTGCCCGTGTTCCGTCATTGCCCAGGAATCCCTTTTTTAGGCGGATTCCTGTAAGTATTGTAGGAACCGAGGTTTCTGTAGCGTGGGGCATTGAACAAAACAGAGACGGGTTTCTTTGAAGCAAATAATGTATTTGTGAAACAAGGGAAAACCCAAAAAAAAAATATTCAAACAAAACCCCTTGTGACTGGCAATGAGTCCATAATATATTTAACAGTCCAGTTATTTGAATGGGGTATATAAGTCTTTTAACCTCTATACGAGGGGTGGTAAATTCTTACGACGGAGTCCTCACACAAATTTTGCCCAAGGTAAGTCTGATGCCCCAGTTTCGGGGGCTGGATTTACACCCGGGTGGGGTGTGAAGAATCAGTCCGGGATGCAGAAAACACAGGAGGTCCAGGAAAAGTTAATTAGTTGGGGGTTTAATTCAGTTTAAGTCCAACAACAAGTTATATGTCAGTAAGGTTCCAAATAACAAATTAAAGCTCTCACCGAGGTAATGCACAAAGGGTTAAAACAGCCAAGTTCAGAAACAAAAGTTCTTAAGTGGAGTGAACAAGGGTTAAATTCCCAAGTCAACGTTTTGATAACACAGTACTTTGTGCAACTTACGTTTGGGGAGAGAATGGCCAGAGCCATGGGTTTGAAGCTGCCCGTGGCTGAGAAAAAACCTGAAGATAAGGCTATGCACTTTCCCGGTAAACACCAAAAAAAAATCTTTGAGGAACAAAGCGTGGGTTGCAGGGAAACGGAAGCAGAATATTCAGCAGTGAAGCCCCGCCCTGGGGCCAGGGTTTAAACAAACGAACGGAAGTAGGGGCACAAAACAGCAAACTCCATTTTTAACAAAGGGAAAATTTATTGAAAAGTTACCTAGAAAAGGAATACTGACAGAGACATCCTTAAAATTTCCACTTGCCTGAGTCGATAAGAGAGTAGGCACCCAAGCTGAGTCAACCCAGAGTTTGATGGAAAGAAAGCAAGAGAATTGTTTTTTTTTTACAACTCAGTGGGACACCGCCCGAGGAAATTGAAAAATGGCAGGGTTTACCAAGTCAACGTCCCCAGAGGTTAATGGAGTTTAAGTCCGAGAAATCAAGATTGTTCTGAGATTTCTCTCTGGAGTGGGCTGGGCCTGACAGTCCCCTCTGCACACTCACAATGAATTTAGTGCTGCAGTTGTCTTACGAGAAAGGCTGGGTCAGTTTATAATGAAGTGCCCTTACTTACACAATAGAAAATTTGATTTCCTAAAACGATGTTCCTTGCGTTTCATAATAACCGCGTTGTAAGGGGTTACCTGCATGGTTAGGTTCAGGTTCCCGTGTAATCTTCTCAAAGGTTCCTTAGTGGAGGGAAGGTGGAAAAGGTTTTTGATTGCTTCGAACCATCTTCTTCCCTTTGGTTCAGTCAGACGAGTATCAATACGGATCCCGTGTTAATAAAGTCACCTAACGCAGTGGGGGGTCGGCACGGCAAGTTCTTTCCCTTAATTCAGTGGAGAAAACCCCCTTCAAAAAAATAGATTTTTTGGCGGAACTGTCCCAGGTGGTACAAGGGCCCATTCCTGAAACCAAGGCATATTCAGCTAGAGTGTTACCTTGGCGCAAAGTAACATGGCTGTTCAGCTGTTGCACCTCGTTGGGGTCATCAAACACCGCCCTGGGCTGAAATAAAATCATCAAGGTGATTCAAAAAATCATCCCGCCCAAATTTAGGGGTTTGCCACATTAAAAGCCTTGTTGGAAGCAACATAATTATAGTAAGACCTTAGATGTTCAGTGGGAAATTGAAGCTGTGCAGAAAAAAAAAAGATTGCATTGTTTAATAAATTCCTGAATTTTCACGTTCAGCCAAAACAAAAAAAGGGGGCAACTTGGGAATAAGACTCGGGGCTACGGCGGAGCCTGGATGCCCCTCAGAACCTCAATCCTGGCTGGAAATCCTGGTAGTTGTCCAAACTTGCAAATGTGATTTTGAGGTTGTAGATTTTTTAAAAACGGGTCTTTATATTCTGCAAATCGCAAGGTATTATCAGTCACCGCAAAGTTCCTTTATGCAGCCTCCATTTTCCGATCTTTTAAGACAGGATTACTGGAAGAAGAGGAGAAGAAAAAAAAAACAATAGTGTTCACCTGTGGCAACACTGAGAGAGAAAAAAAATTAGGGAACTGCTCACCGGAATGGTTTTGAGAAGTAAACCACTATATCCAGAAAGTTTAACAGACATCTGATTCCAGAGTTACGCAGACAAAAAGAGAAAAGAAAGGATAAAAAAAAAAAACAATAGTGTTTACCTTTTGGTAACACTGCCCCAAAAAGAAAAAACTTAAGGGAATTGCCACCTGGAATGGTTGTGAGAAGTCACAACCATGCATCCAGAAAGTACAACCGGAGTCTGATTCCACATACAGCAGACAAGACTTCCAGAACCCAGAGACCAACGTTTTGGTTCGGAATTTGTAATGTATGTAGTAAAGTTCATTATGCGTTTGTGCTTGGGTGGATGAAAAACACAGGAGTCACAGGTTTGATTATAGAAAAGTCCTGTATTACTTCATACAAGTTGGCAGAAATAGTCACACAGTTTGCAGAACAGAAAAGGAGACACGCAGGCCAGGTAATCAATCAGCAATCACTCTCCAATACGATTCAGGATTTCTTCTTGTTACCGTAAGCCATGCAAACGTGGGTCTTTCAAAGAGCAGGGTTCAGAGTCCACAAGTGCTTCAGAGTTTCAGTAGGAAAGTGGAGTACAAGGTCCAAGGCTTTTCAGGAGTCAAGTCAACAGGTTTTAAATGCAGGCTAGATTCTGAAGCCCCTGATTGCTCAGCTGTGGCCGGTTAAGAAGAAAGGAGGAATCAGGGCGGGAACATGCAAGTGGAAACTCCATTTTGGACTGAGGGCAAAAATAGCGCAGCAAGAAGAAAGGGAAAATGGCTGACGAAACAAAATGGGTTTCAGGAATATATTCATAGAACCTTACGTGAGAAGTAGGGTGTTTCAATCCGACGTTTTTTGCAGCGAAACCCGTTTCAGTACCCCCCCTTTCGAGGGGGCCTCCGGACCCCCAGGGCCGGGTTTATTGGGGGGGTAGTGTGGAAGGCCCGAACCAATCGGCCCGGTTTAATATCCGGCGCAGGAACCCACATCCTCTCCTCGGACCATACCCCTCCAATGAAAAAGGTATGGAAGGGACCGGCGATTCAGCGTTTAACGTGGGGGCTCTCGGGGGCTGGAAAATCCAAGTTAACCATTGACACCCAGGAGGAGGAGTAAGGGGTTTAAGGTATACCGGCGCCAAAATACCCTTAAGAACGTTGTGGAACACATTATGAATTTTTTAAAAGTGGGAGGGAGGTCAAGACGGAAGCAAGGTTTTTTATAGAACTTTATCTTGTATGGGGCCCCTTTAACCTGGGACCCAGTATTCCAGGGGGGAATTAAGTTTTATATTTTGGGGAGAAACCTAACCAGATCGTTAACACTTAGGTCCGGACCGAATCCCTCTAAGCCATAGTTTGTATCGGTTCCCCATAGTATCAGATTATTCAGCAACCTCTCCACACTGAAGGGGAATTTACGACGAAAACGTTCTCCTCAGGAACCCCAGAAGAGCCCCCCCTATTGAAAGTACAAAACTGGGGGGGAAAACCATATGCCCAAAAAAAAGGGGGACTTTCCAGTGGACTCGCTCCGCCTATTATTAGAGCCCCAAATCCGCCAGAGGAAGAAAGAAGCCCAGTCCTCCTGGTTTTTCTACACAAAACACGGAGATATGTCCAAGCTTGGTTCGAGCTCTGTCTGACCATTGGGTTTCGGGTGAAAAAAACCGAGGAAAAAAGAAAAAACTGCATCCCCGCGGGGTACAAATGCTTTCCGAATTTTGGACACAAACTGAGACCCCGATCCGACACCCATAGAGGGTACCCCGTGAAGTCTTTCAATCTCCCAATAAAACCCCCTGGAAGAGTTTTAGCATTAGGAAGAGCGGGAAAGCTTTTAAAATGTGCATTTGTGAACTGTCCACTACAAGGGAGTATGGACTGTTTTACCCGAAGATGGCGGGGAGGTCCCGTAATGAAGTCCATAGAAAATGAGTCCCACGGCGCTCCGGGATCTTCAAAGGTAAGAGGTCCCGACGGAGGGAGTGGGGCTTAGGCGCCCCAAAAAACCCCGAGGAGCAACAAAAGTTACCACCTCCCTATGTAAGTTGGCCACCAAAACCGGCGCAGAGGAGATCCAGTTGTTTACCCCTGGGTGTCCTGCCAAAGTGAATTAGGTGTGCCTCGATCACCTTTTGTCGCAACTGTTTTGAAAAACAGTCTCCTGGAGGTCCTACAGGGGCGTCCCCCTGAACCCCAATACCTCCTCCTCAGCTAGGTACTGCGACACCACCACCCCTCGAAGGACCGGAACCGGGTCCTCCGTATTCCCAGCCCCGGGAAAACAGCGAGATAAGGCATCCGCCTTTACATTTTTGACCCAGGACGATATGTGACGACAAAATAAAATGGTAAAAAACAACGCCACCTAGCTTGTTGGGATTTAGATTTTTAGCGGATCTAAATATAGCAGGTTTTTTGTGATCGTAATGACGGTGATGGGTGGACTGCCCCTCCAAAAAATGACGCCACTCCTCAAAAGCTAACTTAATGGCCAAGAGTTCCCTTTTGCCGACTCAAATTCCCTCTCCAGGGGCGACAATTTTTTTAGAGAAGAAGGGCACGGTCCCTTTTTTCCGGGGACGAACCTTGTGACAACTGCCCCCCCCCTACTCGGAAGCGTCCACCTCAAAAAATGAACGGCTGTGACGCATCAGGTGAATAAGTATGGGTTGCTGGGCAAAACATTTTTTCAAGGAAGAAAACGCTTGACAAGCTTGTCAGACCTTTTAAAAAATTTCCGTCCCTTTTTTAGTCATGTTGTGAGGGTTTAAACTATGGACGAAAATTACGAATGAATTTCCGGTGTAGTTAGCAAACCCCAAGAAACGTTGTAATGCCTTAAGTCCTCTGCAGACCCCTCAAGAATACCCGCATTTCCCAGGGTCCATAGGGGAAAAACCGGTTGTGACCAGGAATCCTAAAAACGGGAAGTTCCTGTATGGCGAACACACACTTTCCCATTTGGGTAAAAAGTTTTTACCCGCAAGATCTGAAACCCACCTGACTAACATGCTCCTGTGAAAAACAAGATCCGGCGGTAAATTAAGTTATCCAGATATAAGACCCACAAATGTCCCTTAGGTGGCGAAAGATGTCATTTACAAAGTGTTGAAAAAAACCGCCCGGGCAATACTCAGACCAAATGGCATGACAAGGGTTTATAATGCCCCTCCGGAGTGTTAAAACGCCGTCTTCCACTCATTCCCCTCCTTCATCCTAATCAGAATTTTATTTCCCTCTGGGATCCAACTTAGAGAAAAATTTGGCACCCACGATCTGATTGAAGGATGGGAAAAAGTGGGAGCGGATTTCGGTCTCGGATCGTAATCCGATTAAAACTACGGAAATCCAGGCAGGGCGTAGGCCTCCATCTTTTTTCTTCACAAAGAAGAACCCGGGCCCCCGGGGAAGATGAAGGTTATATTTCCCTTGCCAGTTCTTGAAATATATTCCTTATGGCCGTCTCTAGGGGCCAGAAGGTTATAAACCTAGATTTGGTTAATTTGGCCCCAGGGTCAAGTTAACAGAACAGTTCATAATTCGCGTTTAGGAGGTAATTCTTGACACCTTTCTCCGGAATTTCTCCTCAAGTCTACCGAAAGGGGGGTTGGCCCTAGGAGCGACCGTTAACCAATGACCCCTATTATGCAGTTTTTATTACAGAATTCAACTCCCCTTTTATTATTTCCTGGTTTTCCAATTAATTAAAAGGGTTTATGTTGTTAACAAGGAAGGCCCAGCACTATAGGAGTAGGAAGACCCCCCAAAAAACATTAACAAGACAAAGTTCTTTATGTAACGCCCCCATTGAAGATCATGTTATGCCCTTTCTTGCAAAAAACCCTTCCACTGACTGGAGAGTGGGGGAACCGGGGGGAGAGGAACGCCCAGGAATTGGGGGGGGTCCTTGTAGGGGCGAGATGAAATTCCCCACCCCTTTTTTCTTCACTCCCAGATGACCGAGGTCACAGCCGAAAGTACAAATTTTCATGCCCCCCGGAAAGCAAAAAACTTGTCCCCCCCCCAGTGAATTAGCAGGGGGAGGTATTTTTGGTTCAGGTCCGGCCTTCTCCGGGGGGGACAAAACCTTGCACTTAACGTTCCGCCAGCTCCTGGACAAACTCTGCAACTGCCGGAAAGATGACTATGGATCCATGGTGACTGGAGAAAAACTTTAGTGGTCGGTGAAAATGTCCGCGTCTCTGCATTAAGGGGACCGGGGTCTATGTGACCCTAAGCTGGGGTCCTGATATTCCTCTCTGGAGGTACTGTTGATGGTACAGAGGTCCGGCCGCCGGTAACCCTATCTCCTGTGAATCCCTGACAACTGTAATCTAGTCCTGAGAAGGACCCTGATTACCCCACGGGGAAGGGAAGGTAATGCCTACAACAGTATAAGACGAACGAGACTTACAGGGGGAAAATAAAAGCCCTTGCTACAAAACAACAACTACAGAGGGAACACCCAAAAGGAAGGAGATAAATAATAAAGCGAAGAGAGGAGAAAAAACCCCAACAGGTATCATTAGCTTTAGACTTCTAATATGATCCGCTTTGGTCTGCATGTGCATTTAAACCCACACTTCCCTAGCAGACGGAGGTATATGGAAATCCATTATGCAACAATTATTGCAGCTGAGCAAGGTTTGGGCTTGTCCCCGCACAGAGAGAGGGAGAAAATTTAAATCTTCACTGCCAAAAAACACCCCGCAGCAGAAATCAGCTGTGAGAAGTAGGGTGTGCAATGCGACGATCTTTGCAGCGCCAACCCGTGACATTGCCCCACTCTTTAGGCCAAATTTCACTTCCAGATTTTTCCGGTAGGTAAATCGGTACTGGAGATTTCCGTGTAGTGTGTCCCGGTTTAAAAACGTGGTATATTTGTGTGGCACAATTGTGCCACATCGGGGGCCACACGGAGGGTGCAGGGAAGTAGCGATCGTTAAGGCTTTTCCCCCGCCTGTGGTTTCTGAAGGTCCCTGTCATTATTTTTCCGGCGCGGCAAC